>PVHY01001651.1:0-150150 GCA_004024945.1 Uropsilus gracilis
AAAGCAGAGAGCAGTTGGCTGGCTTTTGCATATCAATGGTAAAGGTGATCAGTGAAAATGCTAATGAAGAGTGTGTAGCCTGCTTTGGAGAGAGTAGCAGGCAAATGAGAGTATCCAGTTAAGGTTAAAGGTAATTGCAAAGGAACTGCTCATAGCCTGCTTTGGAGAAAGAAGCAAGCAGATAGGGGTAAACAGTTAAATAAAGTAAGACAGTCTCTTTTTTACCCACTTTCATACTTACTTTTCACACATACACAACCTCCCCAATTTTGAACACCATCTTCCACCCTCCTACCAGGGTGGTGAGTCTGTTACAACTGATGAACCTGCATCAACATAGCATAATTGCCTAAAGCCTACAGTTCACATTTAGGGTTCATACTTGATGGTGTACTGTCTGTGGATTTTAATAAACATATAAGCACATTGTACAGGTTCGTTTCAATAGCTTAAAATCTCTGAGCTCTGCCTGTGGGTATTTCTCCCCTTCCATCCTCTGGCAACCACTGGTCTTTCCTCTCCATAGTGTTGCTTTTCCAGAATCATTTGGTTGGGATGACAGAGTATGTAGCCTTTTCAGACTGGCTTTTCACTTAGTAATTTGCATGTAAGCCTCTTCTCTTTTCATGGCCAACCTCTCATGTTTTTCTAATGCAGAATAGTATTCCATTGTTGCATGTGACTTCTCCCTCCCTACTGCAACCTCTCACACCCCTGCTTTCCCCCAATGAGATGCTCATATAGTTGCTGAATGGCACTCACCTGTGTCATGCTCCACTGTGATGCCTTCTGTGGCTATGCTCTCCCACAGGGTCCAGTTTGAAGTGAGGACAGATGTGTTTTAGGGGTTGAGGAAGTATAATGATCAGAAAATGAGATAATACGAGATTTTCCTCTATACTTCCCAAAGCCCTTGTTTGTTTTAGGGTGGGAAAGATGGCATCCATATGAATGAGGTGTTTCCCTGATAGACAATAGGCTTAAAGTAAAGAAACTTAAAGTCACTAGATTAATGGCTGAAGAGCAATTGCTGAATCCCTTTTACCTAGAGGGGAAAGGGAGGGACTTAAGCCAGGGTCCTTGAAACACTCCAGAGGATGATGAGATAACCAGACAAACCCTTCTCTTCTGTGTATGTATGCACATGTGCACACACAACACCATCCTGACCCTGCTCTGTACCCTAAGCCTCTTGAGTAGCCCCCCAGTGTCTCGGAGTTACTGTTCATAGTATATATAGTTGTTAACTTTGCAGATGTTTATTGAGCATTCAGTGTATGTTGGCAACTGTGCTCTCAGCTGAGACATCTGGGAACTCACATGTTAGTGGGAAATATATGGATACTTTAAAAGAATATTTCAAAATAATACAGTGTCTACAGTAATAAACATGTGGTCAATGAAGTCTCCCAGAATAGGTGGAGCTTGATGGACAGCCAGGTGAAAGGGGTTTTGAGGGGGCTATTTTAGGCATGGAGGATTAGAGGTCAAAGCCCTAGTAGCAGCTCAGACTTAGGAGAATTGGCTTGGTAGCACATGAGCAGACTGCCAGGGCACGCAAGGTTGCCCCGCTGCCTCGAGCTGGGGACATGAGTCAGCCTGGACTGGTTTACACTGGTGCTGGAGGGAAGCTGGCATAAATACGTGTGGCTCTGGGCAGAACTGCTGTACTAGAGGAATACAGCCCAACCAAAAGTGGGGGTTGCCAAATGGAAATACACTGACCATTGCTGCTCTGTGGGAGGAAGTAATAGGGAAAGAACCTGTCAACTTAATCTTCTGAGTGACCAAGGAGGAATCAAGCTCTTTCTTGCTCTTTCTCCTCCCTTCTTAAAAAATTACTTTCCCTCCAAACTGCATTGCCAGATTTTGTCGTAGTGAATTGAGTTTAGCTAGAATGCTTAAGTTTTTATTTGTTCATTTTAGGTGTTGCAACATCTCAGGGATATTCTAAACATTATGTTCAGAACATAGTGAAGTTAATAGTACCAACTATTTCTTGATCTGTATTCCATGCTCAGTTGGGTTTTTCCAGTAAATTGATAATAAAAAGCTTATTCTTGTACAGTTGCTACTTTCTAGAAGATGAACGTGTTTCTTCTTCGTTTCCCCAGAGAAAGCTGTCAGCAGAGCCCTGAGTAATTGAAATTCCTAGTCATTTGACTGTTAGCTAATTGGACTTTTATTGAAATAATTGGCTATTATAATGTACTGAATATGGAAGTTGTTCCTTTTAACCCAAAAGTCATAAGGAGAAATATTCTATGGATACATGGACTGGGATGTGAAGTGGCAAAGAGTAGATAATGGTGGGAATAAAATGAAAAGTACAGCATCTTTTGGGGAAAAAAAAACATGGAATTATTTCGGAGTAAGCATTTCACAGTCAAGACTATGTTTTGGTTAGCTCACAAAAAGAGGTGATGACACAGTTAAGAATAGCTTATTCATTCCTCTACTCATTTTGTAAATATTTACTGCATATACTTACTTGAACATGGACTGCTTGGGGACTGGGACAGTTGCATTGTGGCAAGCAGAACCAATGTCCTCATGAACTTGTATTTTACTTACCCGTAGTACTAATTTAGTTTTATAATAAGTGCCTTTAAAATATTGAGAGAAGAACAGCAGGGAATTATGAACTTGTATAGGATTCTCAGCATCTCGAATTTTTCCAGTTATGAAAAGCATTTAATGACTGAATGGAGTAAAATACTATAATTGTAGCCCTTTCCTTATTCCAAACATGCACTTCATGCTACTTTGCATTGCTACTCTTCAGACTGGAAACTGATCTTTTAGGAGTATTAAGCTTGTTCATATAATTGTGAGTATAGAAGGACAAAGTGAATCTTCAAAAGTCATTTATGTAAAGGAACTAATTATAACATAATTTTCCAAATTGTTGTGTGAGGCATTTTTCCCAGACATAAACCACAAAAGTAAAGGAAACTGTGTGCAAATAAGGTCAAAGCCTCTTGTGCATAATCAGCATTAGCATATTAAAGCATCTGAAATTTTCTGTGTTGTAGAACTCACTAATTTTCTTTAAGCCAGCATGCCC
Organism: Uropsilus gracilis; assembly: GCA_004024945.1. NCBI lineage: Eukaryota > Metazoa > Chordata > Mammalia > Eulipotyphla > Talpidae > Uropsilus > Uropsilus gracilis. Next base: position 3,068 of record PVHY01001651.1, read on the forward strand.
CATATTTATTCTGAGATTCTTTGTTGCAGGTAACACCTCTTTCACCTCTTTTCTGGAATGCTGTTTTTAGAGGAATAAAAGGGAATTTTCTCTTTTTCCTTCAAAGGGCAGGCTAGAAGCATATTTCTCTCTTTGAGTCTCTAGTACTGATTCTTACAAAGTTGAGCCCCCTTAGAGTTTTCCTTTAATCCAGGCTCCCAGTCTCCAGCCTCAGCCTGGGAAGTTAGCAAGGCAAAACCAGGTAGTTCTGACCCAGCAGCAGAGTTAGAAAGTAATCATCAGGTTGTACTTTTTTTTTTTTTTTGGTATACGCACTCTTTTTATTGATCAAGTGCCTAACCAGAGTCTTTTTACACACAGTAACATTAAGTTTTCTCAAAACCGCAACCACTCTGTAACACAGGCACTATTACAAATTTCCGATTTTACTTATACACCGACTGGGTCACACAGAAGTGAACACTTTGCTCAAATTCACACAGCTTGTAAGTGATAGTCAAGTGATAGTCAGGATTTGAACCTAGGGATTTGGTTGAACCTAGGGATCTGGTTCTGAGTTTGGTTTCTTTCATTCTTTAAAAAAAAAAATTTATTTATATATAAATTTTGGATCCTTGTAATCCCAGGGATTCACCTCCCCCTCCACCATTACTCCCTTTTCCCCCCTGCCCGAAGTTGTGTGCTCCAGTTTGGTGCTTGGCTTGTTTTGACTCTTCCTCATGGCTTTTATTTTTTCCCTATATCCCAAATATTAGTGAAACCAATTGGTTTCTGTCTTTTCTTTTTGACTTGTTTCTGCTAATATGATTTCTTCTAAGTACATCCATCATCCATGTTATTATAAAATCATCAAATTTGTCATTTTTAATTGATGAGTAATATTCCATCATGTATATATACCACATTTTTTTCATCCTGTCCTCTGTTTTGGGGCATTTAGGGTTGCTTCCAAGTCCTTGCAATTATAAATAGTGCAGCAGTAAACATCCAAGCACAGGTGTCCCTTTGTACCCACACTGAGGTCTCTTTTGGGTAGATTCCAAGAGAGCAATTGTTGGGTCAAATGGTAGTTCCATTTTCATTAATTTGAGGGTCCTCCACACAGCTTTCCATGTGGTTGGACTAGTTTACATTCCCACCAGCAGTGTAGTCGTGTTCCTTTCTCTCCACATCCTCGCCAGCAATTCTTGTTGCCTGTTCTTTGGATGTGGGCCATTCTTACTGGTGTAAGGTGGTATCTCATTGTGGTTTTGATTTGCATTTCCCTTATTGCTAGTGACATTGAGCAATTTTTCATGTGCCTGTTGGCCATTTGTATTTCCTCTTTGGAGAAGTGTCTTTTTAGTTCTCCCCATTTTTTGATTGGGCTTCTTGTTTTGCTTTTGTTTAGTTGTGTGAGTTCCTTGTGGATCTTCGTTGTTAAACCCTTATCACTCCTGTGGAAGGCAAATTTTTTTTCCCATTCGGTTGGGGTTCTTTTAGTTTTTTCTGTTCTTTTGCTGTACAGAAGCTTTTTAGTTTGATGTAGTCCCATCTGTTTATGTTTTCCTTCATTTTTTTACCTTCTGTAGATATTTCCAGAAAGGGATTTCTGAATTGTAATTCATGGAGGGTTTTGCCCAAGTCAGACATCTGACAGGTCTTTTATCCATTTTGAGTTGACTTTTGTACATGGTATGAGGGAGTTGTCTTGGTCCATTTTTTTGCATGTCTTAGTCCAATTTTCCCAGCACCATTTATTGAAGAGACTATCTTTGTTCCAATGTAAGTTTTTCACTCCTTTGTCAAAGATTAGTTGTCTATATATGTGTGGTTTAATTTCAGGGCACTCAATTCTGTTCCATTGGTTTGTCTGTTTTTGTACTGGTACCAAGCTGTTTTAATTATTGTGGCTTTGTAGTATAGTTTGAAATTTGGAATTATAATTCATCTGTTCTCTTTTTCTGGTCAGGAGGCTTTTTGATATTTGCGGTCTTTTGTTATTGCATGTGAATTTCAGTAATTTTTGTTCTATCTCTTTTAAAAATGTCATTGGGATTTTTATTATTATTATTATTATTATTATTATTATTATTGGGTATTGCATTGAGTCTGTAGATTGCCTTTGGTAGGATGGCCATTTTGATGAGATTAATTCTTCCAATCCATGAACAGGGAATGTCTTTCCATTTCTGTATGTCTTCTTCTATCTCTTTTAGCAGTGTTCTAAAAAATTTTTTGTATAGTTCTTTCATGTGTTTTATTAGGTTTACTCCCAGGTTTTTTGTTTTTTTGCTTTTTTGTTTTTTTTTTTTTTGTACGATGGTAAATGGGATGGTTTTTCTGATTTCTTCTTCTTCTATTTGACTTTTTGCATATAGGAAAGCTACCAACTTCTGTGTGTTGATTTTGTATCCAGCTACCTTACTGAACTGGTTTATTATTCGAAGCAATTTTTCTGTAGCTTTTTTTTGGGTTATCTGTATAGAGAATTATGTCATAAGCATATAATGATAACTTCAGTTCCTCTTTACACATTTGTATCCCTTTTACATCTTTCTTTTGCCTTATTGCCCTAGCTAGAACTTCCAGTACAGTGTTAAAGAGTAGTGGGGAGAGTGGGCATCCTTGCCTGGTTCCAGATCTTAACTGGAATGATTTTAGTTTTTCCCTATTTAGGGTGATGTTTGCTATAGGTTTGTCATAGATGGCTTTTACTATGTTGAGGTAAGTTCCTTTTATCCCTAATTTTTCAAAGGATTTTATCATGAATGGATGCTGGACTTTGTCAAATACTTTCTCTGCATCTATTGATATTATCATGTGGTTTTTGTTTTTCTCTTTGTTCATGTGGTGCATTATGTTAATTGATTTCCAGATGTTGAACCATCCTTGTGCCCTGGGATAAATCCCATGTGGTCATGGTGAATAATGCTTTTTACGCATTGTTGGATTCGATTTGCCAGGATTTTTAAAATTTTTGCATCCATGTTCATTAGGGAAATTGGTGGTCTATAGTTTTTTTTCGTGGAGCTGTCCTTATTTGTTTTTGGTATGAGTGTGATGTTTGCTTCATAGAATGTGTTTGGCAGTTTTCCTTCTTTCTCAATTTTTTGGAAAAGCCAAAAAGTGCAGGCATTATTTTATCTTTGAATGTCTGGTAGAATTCATTTGTAAAGTCTTCAGGTCCTGGGCTTTTGTTTTTAGGCAGAGTTTTCATAACTGCTTCAATTTCACTGCTTGTGATTAGTTTATTTAAGTTCTCTATATCTTCCTTGTTCAATTTTGGAGAGTTGTATCTTTCTAAGAATCTGTCCATCCCATCCAGGTTGTTGTATTTATTTCTAAATAGTTGTGCATAGTAACCTTTTATTATTTTTTGGATTTCTTTGGTGTTTGTTATAATTTCTTCTCTTTCATTTGTGATTCTGTTTATTTGAATTTTCTCTCTTCTTTCCTTTGTGAGCTTTGCAAGGGGCTTATCAATTTTATTTTATTTTTTTTTGAAGAACCAGCTTTTGGTTTTGTTGATTTTCTGGATAGTCTTTTTGGTTTTTAGGTTATTTATTTCTTCTTTTATTTTTATTATTTCTTGTCTTCTTCTGGGTTTTGGATTTTTTTGTTGCTCTTTTTCTAATTTTTCAATTTGGTAGATTAGGTTGTTTTTTTGGGTTAGTTTCTTGGTTTTTGATATGGGCCTGTATTGCTATGAGCCTTCCTCTTAGATATGCTTTTGCTGCATCCCAGACATTTTTGAATATTGTGTCTTCTTTCTCGTTTGTTTCAAAGTAAGTTTTAACTTCTTTAATTTTTTCAGTTACCCATTCTCATTTAGTAGTATGTTGTTCAGTCTCCAATTGTTTAATGTTCTTCTTGCTTTCTATTGTTGATTTCTAGTTTGGTACCCTTATGGTCTGAAAAAAAAGTTGGTATTATTTTAATCTTTGTGTATTTTTTTATGTTTGCCTTGTGGTCAATTTTATTTGGTCAATTTTAGAGTATGTGGTCAATTTTAGAGAATGATCCATGTGCATTTGAGAAGAAGGTATATTCTTTTCCTTGTGTGTGTAGCGCCCTGTAGATATCTATTAGGTCCATTTTGTCTAGATCTTCTTTTAAGGCTTTTGTGTCCTTGTGTAGCTTTTGTTTTTTTGATCTGTCCTTTTCTTGAGAGTGGGGTGTTGAAGTCTCCTACATATGTGTTTTCACCAATATTTTCAGTTCTCTTAGTAGCTGTCTTGTGAATCTTGGTGCACCCTCATTTGGTGCATATATGTTGATAATTGTTATGTCTTTTTGGTTGGTTGACCCTTTAACCATTAGGTAGTGACCTTCTTTATCCTTTGTTACTGTATTTTGAAATCTGCTTTGTCTGCTATTGGAATGGCAACCCCTGCCTTTTGGGGGGCCATTTGCTTGCAGAATTGTTTTCCATCCTTTTACCTTCAAACTATGCTTGTCTTTTGGGATCAGATGTGTTTCTTGGAGGTAGCAGAATGTTGGATTCTGTCTTTTAATCCAGTCTGCAACTCTGTGTCTTTTGATTGATGAGTTTAGCCCATTGACATTTAGAGTAATTATTGATGTTTGAGGTTCTAACAATTGGTTCCTGGTGGTCATTTGGGGTTCTGTTTTAGTTTCTTCTTTCTTTTCTTTTTATTATTCATTCTTTTTATTCTTCTGCAGGTTACAATCTTAGGGCTTCTTGCAGGAGTTCTTAGAGTGGGATTTTGATGGTAGCAAATTTCTGGAGGCTTTGTCTGAGAAAGTTCTAATTTTTCATTCATAAAGGAAAGAATTTTGCTGGGTAGAATAGTCTTAATTGGCACTTTTTGTCTTGGAGTGTTTTAAAGATGTGGCCCCATTGTCTCCTTGCTTGGAGTGTCTCTTCTGAGAAATCTGAGGTAGGTAGTCTAATTGGTTTTCCTTTGTAGGTTATCTTTTTCCTCTCGTTATTCTCGTAATTTTCTCTTTATCTTTGGCTCTTGAAAGTTTTACTATGATGTGTCTTACTGTCTTTCTTCTTTCATTAAAATAGTTTGGTGTTCTTTTTGCTTCCTATATGTCTATTTTTATTTTTTCAGGTTTGGGGAAATTTTCCTCCATTATTTCATTGAAAAGTCTTTCAGATCCTATGTCTTTCTCTTCTACTTCTCAGATTCTAATTACTCTTATATTTGTTTTCTTTAGGGTATCTATTTTTTTCCTCTTTCTTCTTTGTTTTTCTCTCTCTTTCTTCATTCTCTCTACTTCTGTATCCTTTAGTGTGGTGATTTGTTCTTCTGTTTCTTCTAATCTGCTTTCCTGGCTCTTCCCTGCATTTTTGAGTTTTTCTATTGCTCTTCTTATATACTCGATTTCCTGCAGCTTCTTATTTAGGGCTTCAATTTCATTTTTCTGTTCATCAATGATATTGCTCATTTTGCTGCTTTCTTTTCTGTATTTTTTCTGCTACTTCTTTTAGTTCATTGAAAGCTTTTAACCTCTTTCCCTCCCCCCCCCCTCCTTGACCTCTTTGAGTGTTTTTATCACGTTGATTCTGAATTCTTTGACATATGAAGCAGTTCTCCCATGTCATCCATGTTGGTTTCTGTAGATTGTTTATCCTTTGTTGGTGAGCTATTTTTCTTAGGGCTTGCTTGAGTACTTGTATTCTTCCTCCTTCCTGTGTTTTCCTTTCATACTTGCTCTATGTATTGAGTGACTATTGCTCTAGTATTAGATGGCATGTTGAAGCCTATCTAGTTGTGGTTAACTCTACCTTTGTGCTTCTGCTTCTGTGGTGATTATATCTTGTTTCAGTTGGCTATTTTGGGGGACATGTTCCTTTTCAGAGAGTAGATGTGGTGACTAGATGTGGTTTGTATTGTCTGTCTTCTTTTTTCATTGTTTCTCCTCTTTCAGATTGATGGGTCTTAAATATTTCTTAGTGCCTCTGAGGTCTATGGCTTGTTGTGTAACCCTTTTTGTCTGGGGTGTCTTGATGCTCTTGGATAGTGAGTATCCTTGTTTTTCAAGTGCTTCTGGACTTTAGGGGTGCAAGCTCGTCGCCTCCAGGTTATCTTTCCTTGGTCCAGAAAAACTCAGTCCATGCCTAGCCTGAATGGCAGAGGCCATTCAGTTGCAAAGCTCGTGGCTCCACCCTGTCTCCCAGGTGCATTACCTTGGCCATTGGAGGTAGTAGGGTGCCTCACCTTGAGCCTTGGCAAGTAGAGGCTGGAGAAAGTTGGGGGAATTTTGTTTTTGAAATGTTTCCTCTTTTCTCTCTTTGACTCTGTCTCCTGAAGAACTATTTGGTTTCCTTCTTTGCTTCTTGGACTTTGTGATTATAAGCAATTAGTAATAAATGTATCTAACATTAACTTCAAGCTGAGAGCAGTATACTCTGCTCATCTTCAGCAAAACTTAGTGGATATTTCCTGCTGTGCTTGTTCTTATGTTACAAAAGCACTTTTGTTAATTTCAGGCATCAAAGTACTTGGGTTGATGGCCATGTGGGCCTGTCACCTGATTTTTAGGCCTGTGCATAGGGTGTTTGGGCAAAGCTTGAGTGTGGCATTACCTTGCTCCTGCCTTTTTATGAAATTACAGAACAAATGCATTCATAAAGATATGAGATCTGTACAACATCTTGATGTTTCAGTGACAATAGTGGTGCAGATCCTTTACAGGTTGAGGTCCCATTGGCTCTACAGGTTCCCTTCATGTTGACTCTGTGGTCCTCCAGGGATTACACCAGGTGAAATAGGGGAACCAAGATTCAGTAAAACTTCTCAGTGCCTTTTAGGGATTCTGATTGCTTACTCTTTTTGGTTGCTTTACTGCTGTCTGATGCTAATCACTAGTAGATGTACTATTCATTGGACACTTACTGAACTCAGGCTCCATGGGTAGAACCTTGTACCCTCTCGTTTCCACAACTTCCAGAATAGCTAAGCTTACCTGCTCTGCTCTGGTGATGAGTGCCTTTGGGTTTTGAGCGGTGTTTAAGTTTCCCTAAGTATGGAGGAGATATGACCCAGGATGTAAAGGCCATGAAGTGTAACACTAATGTCCCACTATTGGTGTCTGGTACTTTAGTCTGTACCTTGTTCTTCCTTTCAGTCATTTCTATGTTTTTTGAATATTCCAGAAAAGGTACAGTCTAAGAGTTGCCAAATGATTTATCACATGATGATCCAAAGACGGATACTTGAAGACAAGCTTCTTTTAAATGGCTAGCTCCAAATACCTTAACAACAAGTTTCTATTAAGTTGAGAACATGTTAATTCATGTTTTTTAAAAAGTATTTTAAGTAGATAAGTATCCTAGAGAGAGAGACATATCAAGCCCAGGGTTCTAGGGCCTTCATTAGAACCATGCAGTAAAGGATGAGTTTCTGCCACAGTCCGGTTCCACTGTCCCCACTCACCTACAGCTCTGGTAAAACCATCTTCACTGTTGAGCATTGCTGGTAGCAAGGGTGTGCCCATGCCTTTATTTTTCAGAGTAGCCTTTTATCACAGAGGAGGAAACAGAGGCACAGATAGGTGAAGACTCCCCAAGGAGTCTGTAAATGACTAGTAAATGACAGAACTGGGATCAAGTGCTATTGTCTTTCCTAAATGCAGCATGTTGTCTCATAAATTCTAATGCATCTCTACCTCAAATGTGAAGTTGCCTTGTTCCCATCTACCCCTGGGGGAGATGCCCCCTACCCTAAGGGAAAGGTTAGAACAGAGAGGCCGTTGACTGGCAACTAGGACCTTCAGTTTACCTGGACTGTAGCCGAAGAACACTGATACTTATAAGTCATCAGTAGTGGTGTTTGTCCTGTTCTTCCTTCTGAAGAAATTTGGAGGTGAGGCAGAAGAGGCTTCCAGAGGATAAAGGGGAGAATTAGTTAGATTTATACTTTACATCCAGTGTACATATAAAGGGATTTGTGCATCTACAAGGGATTATGACTTTTTAGCCAGGTTTATAATTATTGGTATTATGAGGATTCGAGTATTAAATGGAACTTTTGAACCTTCAAAAAATAGGACAAGAAGAATAAATTTATTTGCTGGAGATAAATTGACCTTAATGGACCCATTAAGGGAATATATTTCTATGTTTATTTATAGACTTAGCAGGGGAAAAAAGCTTTGCATATATAAATATTCCAATAAAAATAAATACATGGAGTGGTTAAAAGTATTATAATGGAGACGATATTAGCCATAGAAAGCCCAACTGGACAAATAGGTTTTTTCTTTTTATTCTCATTCACATTGTCCTTTCATTAGTTCTCTTATTAGTCAGGAATGAATATACTTATCTCAAAATAGTGGGGGTTTTCTTTGTTTTTGTTTCTTGTTTTCTTTTTTACCCCTTTGTGGCACTAGCTTTGAGCCTCTGACTTCAGTTTTACTTCAGCTGTCAGTCATAAACATTACATAACATTCTGGGAAACAAACATTCATTTTTACAGGATTCATGCACTGTTCATTCATACAACAAAGATAACATATATGGTTCTGTTTTCAAATGGAAAAGGGTGATTGGGAAGGTAGAAAATAAAAAGCAGCTCTGTATTAAGTGGGACTATAGTGGTTGCAAGTAACAAACTCAATTAAACTAAGGCTGAATTGAAAAGAGGTTGATAATAATAGAGATGCAGATGTGTTCTGAGAACTCAGTGGCAAGGGTGATGTGTTCCTGAGGAGTGAACAAGCATCAGAGGAAGGGAACTTTCTAATCCATGTTCACCACCAGCACATGTGTGAAATCTATAGGGAAGCTTCAGTAGCAGGAACACATACAGTATATTACATCATACTTCAGCATGAGATTCAGATATTTTAATATTGTGAAAAATAATTCACACTCATCTGAAATTCAAATAGTGTATGAAAAAAAGTGAAGCTCCTCTAAAGCTCTGATAATCAGGGATGATCAAAACTCTTGTAATAATCATCTGTACATCTCTGGAAATATCCCAGAATCAGCCTCCAGCACACACAAGCACGTTTGGTATACTTCATCAGAAGTATGTCACGGCTATGTTTTCATGTTGTAAGTTTAGACCTCTACCATTAATCTCAGTATCTATATGGTTTACTTAACATACCCCCTATTTGTAGGACTTTAGACATTCACTTTATAACTATAGCATTCATCTTTATGTTTACACAATGATCTACTCTGTACAAATTTTTAGATGTGGGATTGCTAGATCAAAGGGGGTACCATTTTACATGTACAGTTGCCTAAGGAGCTACATCACAAGATGTGTCCTCTGTCATTGGCTATTGTCAGTCCTAAACATCTTTAACCAGTCTGAAAGATGAAAAATAAGTTCTGTTTTCTAAAGGTGTATATTTTCATTGACAGTATGATTGAATCAATCTTTCCTTGTTCTTATTGTTCTTATATTTCTTCTTTTATGGAAATTATATCCTTAATAGTTTCACAACCTTTTATATGTTTCATACATAAAATTTTCCCCTACTTTGTATTTTAGTCACAGTATTAGTTTTTATCTTTGTTTTTGTTTTTTTGTTTTTGTCATTCATATATTTGAGATCTTAAAAACTGTTGTAGCCAAAAAAAAAAAAAAAAAAACCAGAAAAAAAACCAACAACAAACTGTTGTAGCCTCTCAAGTGTCTCAATGTCTCAATCCTCTACACCTGGAATTTCAGATTTTAGTGTCACACTTTAAGAAATTGACACTGTATTGCAGAAATTATTCATCTTTATGTTCTGGTACTCATTTGATTTGGTTTTGAGTTTAATCAGAAAGAGAGAGATCTAGATTCCCCGCCTGCCCTCCCCCCATAGCACACACACACACACACCATTTATTAATCACTCTCAAGATTTGATTATGTGCATTTGGATTTCTTTCATAATACTTGGGTCTTACCTGGATGTTTATTCTACTTCATTAATTCACATATATATATTCTCATTCAGATTCCTGTTTTTTAATTGTGACTGGGCCACTTAATTGATTTTTACTATTGATTATGGTGTTTCTCTGCTTCAAATTGTGTTTCCATGGAGGAAGTTGCTAAATGGTCAGTTTTCAATGATTCAGAGAATGGAGAATGAGGTAATAGCAGTCTAAGCAAAATGGGACCACTTTGCAGGCATGTTAGGGAGTAAGTAGGAAAAAGTAAACAAAAAGGCTAAGTTTTAAGAGAATCACAGTGTAGTGTTTGAGAGTTTTCTTTTAAACATTGTTGGGGGCAGGGAGAGGATGTATATATTTGGTCTTTGTTTAAATTGAAAGCCATTAAGCATTCCTATCACGGGGAAGCATATAATGTGTTTTGCCTCTTTGCCAACAGCAACATAATTTTGGTCTTCCAAATAAGTGTCTTGGGACCTGAATTCCCTGTTGGTAAAGAAAATTCCCAGCCCATGTGTTGCAGCGGAAATTCATTGTTTCCTGAGTTATTTCCTTTCATGCTTAGTTTGAGAGAAATGACCAAATGTATAGATTTTTTTTTTCACAAAAACTGACATTTATAATAATACTTGAGTCTAATGATTTTTATTACTGGTTTAGGTATTGCTGCTGAAGGCTACTCAGATGCTTCAAGATATCTGCAGAGAAATTTACTCTTCATATAAAGTGAGAATTTAGGTGAGTCATATAAAATAGCTATTTTATTTCTATCAATTGCCCTCTACCCTGGTGTAGTTTAATCAAGTGCTAAATGATTAAATATTATAGCTTATTCTATCTCCTTTGATTTGTACCAGAGTTCTGTGAATTAATGAGGAGATGCCTGGGATGGATGAGCCTCCTGCTCTTTGATATTTTGCCTTACAGTTTTGTGGAGCAATGGTCAGAGCCCAGAAGAGGGGATAGGTAGTCTGGTTTTGACCATATGTATGATTTCTTATTTCTTCATACATATGTGCTCAATAAATCTTTGTATTGTTTTGAAGAGTTGAATAAGGAATTAATGTAAACGTTTCCAGTAGTCTTTGCACTGAAACTGTTTGCTGGTGCCTACAGTCCTCCAGGGATGTCCTGTGGTTGTTCTAACATGAGATAAAATAAACTTTGGTTGCAGATCATTGGTCTTCCCTCTTGATTGTTCTGAGAAGGATTGTATGACCCCAAGAATATCCCTGGGCAGGGACAGAAGTCAGTCTTCTGCAGGTCCTGGGTGTGTTCCAGTTGAGTTCTTGCAAGTAATGTGGGATATGATGCTCCTCCTCTCACACATGGTTTTAGGGCACATCATATGTAGCAATTCTCTCCCTGAACAGCTGTGCTCTTGAAGATAGTTTATCTGTTACTTTCCAGGTTCTCATCTGTAAATTGTATGATTAACCTCATTCCCATACTTTCAGATTTGGTGAAATAGGGGAAATATTTTAGCATTAGTATTTTTTATGTAAAATATGAGCCTTTCTTTGCTCCCCTCCCCTTATTGAAATAAAGGAGAAAAGTCTTAACTTATAATTTCACATTGTCTTAAAGGTTCGAAAGAAGACCATGTAACTACACAGAAATGAAAATATTCCAATAAAAACCTCACCATACACATTGTGTAAGATAGTAGAACAAACTTGGTTTACAACACTGAATGTGATTCACAGGTATAAGATCATACCTATTCTGTTAAATGTTACCACACCACACCATACCTACCATCAAGGCAGCCATAGTGGGACCAATACTTAATAATATTTTGCTTTATATGAAAAAATTGATACCTATAAAGGATTTACTATATATTTCTATGCTATTTTACTGTTTAGAAATTTTATGATTTAAGAAGATTCATTTATTTAAGAAACTACCACTGTTTATTAGCACTTCATGAAAAGGAAATATTTTAATATGAAAAGTGGGAGTCACGAATTTGTATTTACATTGTACATACTACACATTATAAAAATACTCTTTATTTCCCATCTGCTCCTTGTTTTTCTGCCGACCAGTGACACTTAGTGTAGTCCCCACTGACCTTAACCCTCAACACTGGCATTTGGACAACAGTGACAACAACAATAGAAACATTTTATGGAAAATATAAAACTAGAGAAATTATCTGAAATCTTGACATTTATGAAAGTGTCTGAAGTCATGAATAAATAACAGCAGGAACTTTTATTTTGACATAAACCAGAGGAGGGAGAATTGCTGTAAGGGATCTGGGCTGGTCCAAGTCTAAATAAAATTTAATGAATGAACAATGTAATCAATCAATCATGTTCTGAGCCTTACAGAAAACCGGGCCATGCTGGGTGAGATCTTGTAGAGATGAGCAATTAAGAATCTGAGACAGCCAGGCTTCACAGGAATAAAAATGATGCACTAAAGGGGTGTGTACTTGTGAGAAAGAGATAGATAAAGCATACATGGGGAAGGGAGTATGTGATAAATGTTTTGTTTTAGTGTTTTCCTTAATGACTTGTGGTGTATTCCAGATTGAAAATAAATGTAATATTTTGAACTTATCTCTATTTTCCTGCAGACTTGTAAGAAAAATATTCAGAAATCGACTTTACATGAATAACACTGTTTTTTGCTCTTTGGAAAATTTTAGTGTGTACTGCTATTTAGCCAGATCTACGTAGCTATCTATCATTCTGTGTCAGTCACTTTAAGGCTATGACGTCAGTAAAGATAAGTTGTCCCTATGCTTATATTTCTTCATTAAAAATGTAATAATTTATGCACTTCTGTCTTCCTGCCATCCTCCATTAACCAGATTCCTTGAATGACTCTGCTTGTGGACCGTAGGCACTTCCATTTGCACACCCCTTTGCAAGCTCCCGGAGTGACTGGGAGTCCTGATCAGCATCTTCCTAATGACAATTGGCAATATTAAAACAAAGTAAGCTAAAAACAATAAGATATGTGTTGGAAGACAATAAAGAAATACATTTTTCTTCAGGGTTCCAATCTTGATTATAACTCTTGACATTATAAAATCAATTTAAAAAATTGTCTTTTTGGTCAGGGGCCCAAGGCCTATGTTGGGGTCCTTATTCTGCTCTCTATGCTTAGTAAACATTTCATAAGAACAGTGATAACCATTTCCAGATTGTTTTTTCATAATTAAACTTACATATCCATGGGTGTAATACAACACACTCTTTCCTTAAGCTTTTTGACCAATTATGCTCAACAATAATTTTTTTCCCCAAAGTTAATAGTCTTCCTGGGCCGGGCATGGTGGCGCATGCCTGTAAGCGGCAGCCTAGGAAGCCATGGCCAGGGCCAGGGATCACAGTTCGAGCCCACTGGGGGCACATAGCAAGACCTAGCTCCAAAAAAATATACCTGGGCATGGTGGCATGTGCCTGTAATCCCAGCTACCTGGGAAGCTGAGGCTAGGGATTGTTTGAGTCTGTAGTACCTCATGCAACATGAGCCTGCAGTTCCATGGGCAAAAATAGCAAGACCTCGTCTCAAAAAAAAAAAAAAGTCTTCATGTAGAAGTTAAGATTTGAGCTTTTTTTTACTCTGTAAGAATTGATTAGAGTTCATGGACTCAGAGATTCTGGAATACTTGCATGTGCAAGTAAATATTCTCCTAAGGAACTTGCATTTTAAGAAAAAATTCATTCTTTTTAAACTGGAAAGTCACAATATATTTTGAAGACCTACTCTGATCATCACAACCATTCTATTTTGTTTATAACAAATCAGAATTAGACAGCTCTCTAGAACCCTTTCATACACTTGTGGAGTTTAAACATGTCTTTAAAGTAAACACATTGTAAGGCCAACTGCAGGAATCTCTGGTAAAAAGAGACCACTGAAAGGCCTGGTAAAAGTAGAAAAAGTTGTGACCTAAACAATGGTCTTATAGAGGGTCTTCCACTAAAAAAAAAATTGTCAAAGTGTAATGCATGCAAATGGCTAAAAATAGAAGACATTATGGAGCTTGTAATGAAAAGTCACAAGTATATCGCCCTACCACTTCCTGCACTTTGTCTTACTTCTCAGAAGCGACTGCCTGTTTTATTAGCCTCTAGATAATTTTTTGCTTCTTTGTAGTGTGATTTCCACTTGTTTAAATATTATGTTTGTTTCTCATTTTCAGTTTTTTAAGCTGTTTCTTGTATCTTGTGATCCCTGATTCATTTAATCTGACCACCCCCCATCTCTTGTCTTCCCCACAGCTGATTCACGCTTTTTATCCTGCTGCTGCACCCCCTGCACCCTCAAATGACATACACAGCCTCCTCCATTCTTGTTCTGTCTCCTAGAGACATGATTTCTGGTCTACCACCCACCTTCCTCCAACCTCTCCATTTTGAGCATCTGCACCTTTAATTTTATATGCTCAAAGCTGGTAATACTTATAGTCTGTTTCCTAGACTTCCCTGATTGGCAATAACTTGATTCTAAATGATAAAACCAAGAACCAGCATTTTCTCTGTTGGGATAAGGCCACAGCTGCTCCCATAGCAGCCAAGGCATGTGGTGGGATTTCCTTCCTTCCTCTCTGAGTCTGGTGACCTCAGGTCTCACCCTCTCCACAGCACATGCTTCAGTAACTGGCACGTGGCACCAACCACCTTGAATGCAACTCCACATTCTCTCAGGCATATTCTCTCAGGCATTCGGATTTCCCATCTCTCCATGGTACCGACTTTGTCTTCTCACTCCCACAGCACCCATCCTGCACCTTTCATTGGAGCACTTTGATTTCTGGGTGTGCCTCCTGCCTCTACACCAGCGCTGATGACCCAGAAGAGCCTGTTACTGTACCTGAAGTAATTCAGCACTCCTGTCTAAGAGGCAGTGCTAAGAACCAGGTTACTACCTGGTCTTTAAAGTTAGCTATCATGTAGGGCAGACCTGATGTGTTAGTGCCGAGGTACTTGAGGCCTGTGTTTGTCACAGTCCTCACACTGCAGAACAAGAACCTGGATAGATTAAGTGAAAGAAATAAAGATGATCACATGGAAATGGAGAAAACTGTGTACACTAAACTATTGTTTAAGAAGAGAGGGAGACCTAAAAACATGCATAGATTTGCTTCCATACTAAGGAGAAAATGGTACAAAGATAAACTTTTTATTTTCAGTTGCTAGATCCTGTAGAACAGCTGTTGTCATTGATCTCTCCATATGAAATAATTGAAATTTCAATGAGATACCTCCAGATTTCCACAGGGAAGTGCTTCTTGGAACCTGGTGTGATTGGGGACATAGTGACCAGCTGAGGTTCCCAGGTAGGAAGGGTGTTACTGTCTTCAGAATGTTTTCCTCATTTTTCTCAGTGGACATCCATCTTGCCCCCAGAAAATTGCTGCTGCTTAAGGAAAATCAACTCTGCTTAATTCCCTGCCTCTTTCTTGTTGTGAATGCCTGTGTTCCTACTCATTGTATAGAATTCCATGACTGGAAATAGAAATATCTTTATCTGCTTTGGGAAGTTTACTTTGTGAAATTGAAGTGGGGAATTGATACTGAATCCTCGGTGAGTGGGGGGAAAAGTGTGCTATCCTTGGTTGTGATCAATCTACGTGTTTTCCTAGAACCTGACATGTCTGTGTGTGTTGGACACATTCGACTCTTAATTCATGCTGTGTTTTGGTGACTATTTAAAAAAAAAGGTTGGGAAATGCTTAGGTTTACCTTTCATACTTCATTTTCTCTCCTGAATGCAGGAGTTTGCAAAATAATTTGATATATGTGTACTTAGTGAATCATTGTCATACTGTAGGCTGGGTGGGTGACAGGGGTCCTGGATAGCTGGGTCCCTCACCCAGAGCTGGTGTTCTCTCTTCTCTAGCTACTTACTCTCCTAACTTTCTAGACCTCAGGGGAAATCTCAGTGGTGGAACCAGACTGTCTAGAACATGTTGTTGTTGAGGTGGTAATCTGCTTTCTATGTGAATGGCCCACTTAGGAATGGGTGATGATGGTGGAATTCCTCCTAGCTACCTCTGTGAGGTCAGGTGGTGGCATTAACATGTGCTGGCTCTATGCAAGCAGTGCTTATTTTCCAGACATCTTGATTTGTTATGTTTATGCCAATAAATGTTGAATGCCAGGTAACCATGGGAGCTGGCCTTGTCTTTTTATGGAGAGGGGTGTCTGGCTTTAGTGAAGTTAAGTCTTAATGAACAGATAGAGGTAAGTGTTTACCCTGCTGAGTGGTGACCAAGGGTGTTTTCCCCCATTTAAAGTGGACAATGACAAGGAGTGCAAGGTTACTCTACTATCAATTTCCAAAAAGTCCCACTTGATAATTTTTTTAAAATTATTTATTGTTTGACTGTGAGGATAGGATGGAGTGCCAAGCACAGGTGAAATCTTCATGAGACAGTTTTGGTTCCATTATGTAAAAAATCACTAATCTTCACTTTCGGATAAGTCTAGCGAAACTTGAGTAAACCTGATCAGGGAAGAAAGAGCTATTTGGCTAATTTAAAAGTTGTTTAAAGTTTTAACCCATACCTAAAAAAGGTAGCATCTAATAGAATGGGAGAAAACTTCAAAAAAGAAAATAAACGAAATTGAAAAAAGTCTTTAAAAATTCACTATCATATAAATTGTTCCCCCAGATAAGTTTAATATTCCTGCATTTACTTTACCTCAAAGGAGTAAAGAACGAGCCATTCATCTCCCCTGTATGAGAGCTTTGGCTCCAGGTATGTGGGCCTCCCGAGAAGCTCAGGTCACTTTGGACTGCTTGGTGCGGACACATGGGCCAAGCTGAGTAAAGGAGAACCTCCTGCCCTCGTCTCCGAAGTTTGGGTTTAGAGCACATGAATTTCACACTGAGAACTAAGAAGGACAGAAATGAAAAATCAGTACTGGAGGATCTAATGACTAGGCCCCTGTTGTTGTTTGTCTGCCTGTTCTCTAGACTCTTGTTGTAGGGTCCATGACAACAGAGCAGGAAAAGAATATGTTCAGAGGAGCATGTTCTTATGGGATAGAATAGATTTTCAAGAGAAAGTAGAATTTCTCTATTTGTTGATGTGATTTTGCTGTATATAGCTGAAACCACACTGAACTAAACAAGAGAGATGTTTATTTTCTATTACCTGAAATGATGTCCTGAGGTTGGACTGGCCACACAGCTCACGTATGTTAGGCAGGAACTCATGCTTCTTCCAGGATGAGAAAAGTTTCAGTAAAATTTGACATCTCTGTGAGCATTTAAAATAAAAATATCTTCTAGACAAAATTGGTCTTGAACATCTTAGGAAGTCACAGCCTTAGAGATTAGTATTTGGGGTCTTAGTCAGTTAACAGGCTTTTCTCCCACATCCGGAATGACATGGTGCTAAATAGTTGACTTCTGTGTTTAAGGGCCATGCTGTAAACAGTAGAATCACTCTCAACCTCCAGATAAGACCCCAAGAGGCCCTTAGAAACCAAGCAAGTACAGGGAACTCTAAATTCTTACATCCCTCCCACAGTCATTCTGTGGCTTACTGCTCACAGAGCAGAATGGGAGTTTAATTGTCTGATTGCCTGCCAGATTTATTTATTCATACTTTTTTGTTATTATGAAAACATTCAAACACATTCAAAGTGAAGAGAATTGTACAGTGAAGGATGTGTCTACTGCTCAGGTTCAGCGATGATTCCTTCTTTTAATTGAAGCAACACTGGAGGTGATTAGTTCTTAGTCTTAGTTTATCTTTATTCTTCATTCTCCCCACCCATTATTTTGATGCACATCTTTGCTATTTTCATTTTCCTCTGTCAATATTTCAGTATATAGAACTTTAAAAAATTTTAAGTCCTCATCACTCTCAAACCACAAATCACCAATGTCTCATTATTATTATTAAATACTAAGTTAATATGTAAATTTCTTCAGTTACATATATGTATGTGATATATGCTATACCTATATATAGATTTATAAATATATATATCATATTTAGGATCTTTGAAGGTTTTTACTTTGCATTCAATAGGTCTCTAACCCCTTTTTAATCTGTAGGTACACACCACTCCATTTTTTCCTATGTTCTCATTGAAGAAACTGGGCTATTTGTACTACAGAGCAGAGATTATCAACTTGGTATGATCCCTTTCCCATCTAGTGACACTTGACAATATTCGGAGGCATTTTTCATTCAGAATGAGTGGGAGGTGGCTAGTGATATTGAGCAGATAGAGGCAAAGGATGACTTTGCAAGCATCCTGCCTTGAGTATGCAGTGCCCCACCACAAAGAATGATTGAATAGCATCATTAATGTTGAGGTTGTGAAATAATGCTGCTGTGCTTCCCCCAGTCTGGAGTTTGGTGATTGCTTTCCCATGGTGCAACTTAACGGAATCCTCTGTCCGTTGTATTTCCAATAATTTGCCAGATAAATTTTGAGTTTCAGATCTAGATTTGTTCTTGTTTGAGTTTGAGTTAAATTTTGAGATTCAGACCTAGATTTGTTCTTGTTTCTGGCTGTTTGCAAGGCTTCTGTGTATTTTCATTAGGAAATGCAGAATGACTGGTAAGTTTTTTTGTGTATCATATTATTGGTCATTGATGATAACATAGTAATATTCTAAGTCTGTCATTGCATTCTTTTGTGTATGTAAGGATACCTCTAAAAGAGAAATTTAACCTTATTTATTTACGCTGAGATGAATGTCAAAAATTCCTTTCATTTTCAAAACAATGAGTCTCAGCAGCCTCCTCTAAAAGTGATCTCTGATTTCATTTTATTTTCTGTTTCTGGACACACCCCCTTTTCAGTTTGATTTTATATAGCTTTGCAAGGTTTCAAAGTGTCATCTAGAACATAAGGAATACTCAGAGGTGTTTACTTTTACCCCAGGCCCTCCATCCTGTTCCCTCCCTCCCGATAACTAGCAGCTGAAAGAAAGTTTATCTTTGCACCATTTCTCCCCTTAGTATGGAAGTAAATCTGTGCATGCTTTTATGTCTCCTTTTTTCTTACACAATAGTTTACTGTACACAGTTTTCTCTACCTTGTTTCTTTCGCTTAATATATCCTGGTTCTTGTTCTGCAGTGTTGTATAAAGCTCATCCTTTCCCCTTGACACAGCTGCATTGTCCTCCATTGTGTGGACTCTTACTTCTGCAGTGCACCCTACTGATGGACATGTGGGTGTTTTCTCTTTTATTGCTATGAGCTGCACACCTTGGGCATCTTAAAATAATTTTTCTTTCTTAACCTATGGAAGTTAAAGATATATTTTATTGATTTTTTTTTTTTTTTAATGAAGAAAGGAACAGATGTCCACAAGCTGTTAGAAATGATAGAACAGTTTCCAAGCAGCTTGGGAAAGGGAGTTATGTTTGAAGAAATGGAGGAGAGCCTTTGTGAAGTCAACATTTTCTTCAAATGCAAGAAAATAAGGTATAGGAAGGTTGGCTAGACCCAGTTTTCCATCACCTACATGGACTCTGTACTCTGTACTCTACGCCAGGCGTTAGCTTTTCAGGAAGGAGTAAGAGTGAAAATATTTCAGGTGCTTATCTGTTGAACATCTCAATTCTACAAATGTAACCATCAACAAGTCATAAATAAATGAGTGTGACTGTGACCACTAAAACTAGATTTATGGACAATGAGCCTTCAGTATCATAAATTTTTATATATCATGAAGTATAATTCTTTCTTAACTATTTAAAAATGTAGAGACCATTCTCAGCTTGTAAGCCACTGTTTGCCCAAATCTTGGAATTTTGGGAGTCATAGAAAGTTCTTCAGCACAAGAAAGACCTGCTCAAAAGATTGACAGGACATTAGACAGGACTTGCCCAAAAGTGAGGAGCTCAGGATTGGGAGGCTGCTGAGGGTAGCAGTGTGGGTGTAGTCAGAAAGTGACTGTGAATGTGTAGTGGACAGAATTCTCTTTTTTTCTTTATCGCCTGAGATTGGAGAACTGTTGGGAAGCTTGGAAACATTGTGTGATTTGATGGAATTTATTTTACTTTTAAAAGCTGTGCCCTTTAATTTTCCACAGGTTATATACAAAGAGGTCCAAATTTACCACCCCTCAGTATGTTGTCTAGGGCAAAGTGCTCTCATTCTTTGTTTCCTTTTCTTCCCCTACTCCTCCCCTTATCAAGAATCCCACTATTGAGCCTCATTCACTGGCAAACCTTTCATTTCAGCTATTTGTACATCTTGTTTCCTGCTATGTTTGCAGACTAACTGCTCAGAAAGTAGTATATTCTTTGTGGGAGGAAAAATCAAAGATGATATAAATGAAAAAAAGCATTTTCATATAATGAAAATTATTAGAGCAACTTTTAAAATGTCACTGCAGATTAATGCAGACAAGAAGGAGCTGAATATATTAGAAAGTAGGTCAAGTTATCTCATGTTTATGAATGAGGTGAATTACAGTGTAGGTTGAGGTTTATAAAATTGGGTAACTCTATAGTTTATATGAATTACCCTAGCCTGGGTAATATTATAATTAAAATAAATTCAGTTTGTTTCTATATCTTTTTTGGCTAAGTATTTTATATATAGTATTTTATGAATTTAATAAACTGGTAAAAATGATGAGCGTCTTGTTACTGCTCACATTTCCTGCATGAGATAGAGAATCCACTCAAGGGAGTTGAAGCTGAACTTCAGTATAATCCAGAGGCTGAGTGCTTCCAGAATCCATGGAAGGTTTAAAGAAATACGCTGTAGGCTGAGCCTCAAAGAACATCACCACTTCTATCCCTTGCCCTACCTCCTAGAGCCATTTCTCCTACCAGCATTGGGAAAGCTGCCAGTGGTTGCTGCTGTGGGAAGCTGCTGAACTGGGAGCCCAGCACTTGAGCTGCTGGCTCTAGCACTGTGCTCCCTCCTCTGCCAAGATGTCTTACTTCTGAATGGCCTTGTGCTCTGCCTCTTTTCCCCATGACATAGCTCAGAGTCAGGGCTGCCCATGAGGGAGGGTCTGAATATAGTTTCACTCTCTAACGTCTCTGTAGAGCAGGTAAGTCTCTTCCAAGTTTGCTTCTGTTTCCCTTGCAGCAAAGACCATCTCAAATATGCATGCCATCACAACTCAGCCTCTGACACACAGTTTTATCCAAATTTCCTGTCCTTGGATATAAGACCTTTGCAAAGACTTGTGTTACTGATGTTATATCATTGTCACCGGTAAATTCACTGATATTAGCAAAGGGTGTTACTGATGACTGAGAGAACTTGGTAAGACATTATGTACCATCTTGGGAGATCTTTTTTAGGTTGGATTATTATGCATTATTGGGTAAAGAATATCTGTGGGTACAGTAAAGATTGCTATGACAGAGGAATGCAGGCCTAAAGAACAGTATTTCATTTCCCCAGGAAGGATGGTAGTGAAACTATTGTCCTGGTTATCCATTGTTTAAGTATTTACTGTGCTGACCCAAGTGTGCAGCAGAAGCAAGCATTTGTTCACCAGTGTTACTGACCAACTTCTGGGCTCCCAGAAGCCCCAGAGTAGTATGTCTGGGTGGACATTCCCCTTTTCCTTCGAGAGAAGCCATTATTTTCTGTGTCTCACTAAAAATGGTACTTGCAGTGGGAGGCCATTTGATATGGAGCTGGGCAGGGCTGAGGTCAAGTCCTAACCCTGACACTTAATAGAGTTACAGATTTTGGTGAAGTTTCTCTTTATATGCCTGTGCCTTCGGCCATAAAGAACAGAGTCAGCAGCACCCTTGGCACGGTGCTCGTCAGAGGGTTATGTTCATACAACTCTGACCTGAGGTTGTGCTCAGTGGTGGATTGGGGGCATTGGTGTGGGCGTCCCATCACCACTCATGATTGCAGGATCTTTTCCTCTTCTCATCTCCTGAGGAGTTTTTCATGTCTTAGCATGCTGGTGTCTCTTCACGGTCATCTTTCTTTTACTGCTTGCCGGCTTTCTTCTGCCCTTCAAGTGCCCTTGGATTCCTCTTAGATTTCATCTCTGCTCCGGAGAAAAGATCTCTCTTAATACTAAAGAGGCTTCTGAGGCATGGTGGGGTCATGGAAGTCATCGTGACTGCTTATTTGTCATCCAAGACATCAAGACCTCCCTCTGAGACTTGAAAGACTGATGGCAGACTGCCTGTGCCACCCTTTTCTTAATTGGATTACGGATTCCATTTCAGTGATCATTTTAAGCCGAAATGGCCTTAACTCCATTGCCTTTGCTCCCCACCCCATCTCTCCCCACACCCTTTGACTTCTCAGCAATGCCTAAAGTAAAGTGGGAACATATTAGCCTCTACTCTTCAGCAAAGCTTCCAGAATGCTGGTATCTTAGTGGAGTTTAGGGGGAAATCAAGGAATGATAAAAGGTGCAAAAACATCCTTCTACACAATTCTGTGCCGAGTCAGTTTCTATCAAGTTTATCTTCATCAAGCCACAATTCGTTCTTTGTTCCATAGGATTCTTTGGTCTCTGTGTATAACAGATCTGATAACCCCTGGATCCTGCTCTTTTGTGTGTGTAGGCCCCAAATATCGTTCATATAGAGATTTAGGCCATGCTATGACTTGTGATGTCTTGAACTATCCTTTGTGTTTCTTTTTGTCTTCCTTAATGTCTGAACTCTAGAAGCTTGTCTTTGGGCTAATTATATTGTACATTCTCTTTCTGAATTTATGGTAAGCTTTTAACAAGAATTTGAATCTTGTATTTAGTAATTTTGTATATCTGAAGATTGGATTTTGTGTTAAATATTAAGTTGGTCTGCCCCCTTCCTCCATCTCTAATTGACTCCTTCTTTCATTCACTCTTTTATTCATTTATCAAATATTTACTGACATAGAAAAGGGCCAACTTTTTTGTTGGATGTTTTATTATTGTGAGCAAGATAGAAACAGAAAGTACTGTAATATAGTTGGTAAAAAAGGGTTTATTTAGAAAGTTGGAGTTGATAAGTGGTCTTGTGATAGCTGATAATAGGGTTAGACTTTCTCCTAAAATCAGTGGGAATCCACTAGCAGGTTTAAGCTGATTAGAATCTAGTTAAATAGAAACCTCAAGCACCATTGGCTGAGATGTGAAGTATGTACTCTAGGGCAGCAAGAATAGAAGTTGGGACTCCTTTGGGAAGCTTTTACCTTAATTTTGGAGGGCATGATGGTATCTCAGTAAGAGAAGAGGGCACATAGGCAATAAAATGACCAGGACTTAGGCAGTTGGATGTGAGAGTGCAAGACAGGGTTGGGTCAAGGAAAGTTTCCCATTCCTGACTTTGAAAATTGGGTGGATGTTGACATCAGTGAGATCAGCAACACAGGCTTAGGAAGCATGGTGGCAGTTGGAGAGGTGGTTTTTTTTAAAAAGAATGATTTGGTACATGAATGATTTGGTGGGGAGATATGTACAGTTAGATGAGAATGAACAAAACACAGGCCTGACTTTTATCAGCAGCTGTGGCAAGTGTAAGCCTTTGAGAGATAAAATACACCAGGCAAAGTCGAGAAGTAGGAGAAGAGGGAACAGAAGAAAACTCAAAGACTCTGAAGCACAAAAGAGTCTCAGGAGGGTTCTGAGAAGGCAAAGGGGGTCAGAGGTGGAGGACAGTTGCTGTTGTCTGGTTCTGTACAGACAGGTAAGGGCTTGAAAATGAATGACTATTCTGTCAGCAGGGAAAGCAGGGGTGACCTTCTCCAAAAAAGCTGCTAGGGGAATATTGGACCGAAATCAGATTAGAAATCAGGTAATTAGAGGTCTGTCTGTGTGGAGACTCTGTGGCGAATTGTGACTTTGTAGCGGGACAGAAGCAGAGTAGCATCCTGAAGGTTTTGTGGGCGGGAAGTGTGCTTTGCTTTAGGGATAGAGAATTGGAAGAATTAGAAAGGAATGTTCTTCCTGTGCTGTCTCCCTGTCATGCTTACTGCTGTAGGTTGTGCATCATTTTTATTCCTCAATACCATAAATTTTTTTTAAATAATCACAAACTTAGATAAAACCTTTAAAGTAGAGCACAAAGAATGGTTCCCTGAGCCATTTGATTCTAAGTTGCTGACCTAAAGCATAGTCACTCCCAGTGACCTTTATTTTAACAAGTATTTCCTATTCAAGGACATCTTCAAAACTAACCACAGTGCAATTACCAAAATTACTACCATCTAATTCTCAAACATCATTCAAGTTTCATCAGATATTCCATTCTCATTCTCTAAAGCAGGAGGAGCCAGGTCAGAATCATGTGTTGCAATTATGTGCTGCAAATCATTTGCCTTTTTTAGTTTCCACTATTCATGAGTCTTTCCTTGACTTTTGTGTAAAATGTAAGACCAGTTATTTTGTAGCAAGTTCCTTATATCAGGTTGTGTTTTGGCTCATAATTAAATGCAAGTTTTGTATCTTTGGCAAGAATATCACTGAAATGATGTTGTGTGTTCTTCTTGCATCCTGTCAGGTGGTGGGCATTCTGGATTTGTCCTATCACGGTGCTGCTCACCCCATTACTTGAGGTTATGTGGGCCAGCATTCACCTTTATAAAGGTTATTCCTTTTCCTTTCTAATGATAACTGTTTTGTAGGAGGTACTTTATAGCTATGAACTATGTGAGTATCCCACTCCTCATCAAACATTCATTTTATTTATTCACTTTGGTATGGGCTCAAGTTTTCATATTTTATTCAGCAAGCTATTATCAGATAGTATCATTTTGATGTTCAATCTGTTGATGTGGCCAGCAGCCCCATTACATCCTCTTAACACATTTCTGTAATTTTTTGAGCAATTCTTTACTTTCTAACACAAAATGTACCAGGTGTCAGAGTTGGTGCTCATGGCATATGTCACCCTTACTTTCTGACTCTGGAATCAACCATTCCTTTGTGGAGCCCTTGTAGCTTTTATTAGCTAAAGGGAGGTCAAAGCCAAGACAGGGCACACAATGTGCTCTTTCCTATTGGCCTAGGTCTTTTTAGTGGAAAGAATCAGGGAACACATTTACTGCTTGTTATTCACAGTAGCGTGTTCTATAAAGTCACAGTGAACACTGATTAAGCAAATACTGAGCCATTGCTCCTGGGGGAAAGGCAAAGTCAGATTCTTGTCAGGCTCTGGTCATATTTTTGTTAACTAAACCTCGTTTTATGCGTGTTTATGTTTCAAGGACACCATGTTATGTTGGTTCACTGACATTGAACTCAGCGCCTGAATGACACTCCTCTATCATGCATGCTTCCTTCATAAAGCACATTACAACCTCCTTGTACTAGGAGCCCTGGACAGCACCTTAGGACTACCCAAGAGCCATTTAAAATAGCACCATCACCTATAAAAATGATAAAAATGCAAAACCCATGACACTGAGTAGACTGCAGAAGGACTTTTGTTTACAGTCTGAGAGCAGAAACAAAGCTAAAGCATCACCTCGTTTGACCTCTGCCTGGAATGAATATTGTGGATGACTACAATTTTAACCTCTCCAAGCATGTATGTGCATGCAAATGACTGCAAAAATGCCAGAAGTGTTGATTGTGGGGCCCCAAATAAATTGTAGTAAGTGGATGAATACAAAGAAATAGAATCAACAAATACCGAGGATTGACTGTGGATCTCTGCACACACGTTGTTATTACATCTTTGTATGTGTTTGTGTGTCTGCTACTTGTCTCTCACCCTACCTTACAAATCATAAATTCACATCTATACTTTGAATGCCAGTCACATATCATAATATTCCTACTAGTTTTCCCTACCTGAACCTTATGCTCCTTGTAGGCACCTACCTTATACTCTTTCCCACACAATGATTTTATGACTGACTATTTCAGAAACAGAAGGCTAGGCATGGATTTGATTATATCTTAGTATCACATTTCTATTCTACTATGTCATTTAAGATAGACTGGTAGTAAATATGTACAAAGTTTATTTTCTAGTTTGAAATCATGCAGATTTTTTAATTTAAGAAAAAATTAAAATTTCAAAGCTGGTGAAGCCCAGTATATAACTGAATTTATGCTATGGACTTATGGCAATGCCTTGCCACCTGGGAAACAGAAAACCCCACTGTATGAGTCTCTTATGTCTTCCACTGGGAGACCTACCTCCCTTAGAAATGCTGTCCTCCCTCAGAAATGCTGTCCTCCCTCGACAGGTAGTGAGTCTGTGAAGGTCAGGGACTGCATCTGATTGATTCATTTTGTGTTGCTGGAACCTGAAGTATGCAGTTACTGGTAGACTTTTATAACTTTATTTGGTCCTGAGATCAAACTGACTAGTCTTTGTCAGAAGGCCTATCCTTCTCTTGGGATGTTCTTGTCCTTCTTCCTTTATCTTCTCTGGAAGCTCAAATCTCCTTCCTGCAGGAGGTCTTCTACGCCCCCATTAATCAGAGCACGTGTTCTAGAAAGAATTTCCAAAGGCCATGGAGAGATTGTATGACCTGTTAGCTCATCCTCAGCTTTGGAGTTGAACAGAACTTCATGGCATCCCCAGCCCTTACAGAATCTAGGAAGTGGAAATGAGTAGTACCTGCCTCACAAAATTGTGTGAGGATTAAATGAGACCGTTGGAAGGACTTGGCACAGTGGTGTACTGAGTGTTTGCAAAGATGTTGTTGGTGAGTGTGTATCACCATATATTTTTTGACCCATGCTTCCTTTCCCCAGATTGATGAGAAATTCCAAATTGGAGTGAGATCTTGTTTCTTTTTGTTCACAATTAATGCCCTCCCTCAGACCCTGCTGCAGACCCCTTACTTCCCAGCACTGCGTACCTGGTGGGCATTAAATACTTGTTGATGTGTCATTGAACAGTTCTCCTTCACTCTAAGTTATTTCTACCTTTCAATAATCTTGCTATTAGACAGTTTCCTTCCCTTTTATCAGAGTGCTGCTGCTGCTGATTATTTTGTCCTCTTTTTTTGATTATGAGTCAATAATCTGTATAACATGGTCGATGTTTCAATCTGCTGCTGGCCACTGATGTTTGCCTCACCATGTTCTTAATGCAGACACTGTTCTCAGCCCCTGTTGGACTCATCGACTCTTTAGACAAAGAAGTGACAGCACATCATTTCTGTTTTTACCCTTCAGAACCATGGCAACTAGTGCCAAGAAATTCTTAAAACAACACATTGCTAGCTTGATTATATTCCAACCCTGGGTTTTTTGGTACTAGATTGGGTTTTGTCAAACCATAGCAGTCTGAGATGCAGTAGGTAATGAATCTCCCTGTTCATGAGATTCCCCCCACTCCCCACCTCTTTCCTCAGAAAAACATTCAATTAAAAATAAGCCATGCTTTTGAAATGATATCTTTTCACTGCTTAGGACTGACTTTTGCACTTAATGGGTTACATCTGCTAGATTGAATTAATCAATGCTGATTCTGTCATTGCTCTGATGATTCTATGTTATGAGAAACGTTGGCATTGTAAGGATTCAGTGTTTGCTCTGATTCTTAGCACAAAATGATACACCAGGGCTTACCAGTCATTTTCTAAAGATTTAAAATTCATTGTGTCTGAAGTAGAACTGGAAAAAAATATTACTGATCATTGATAGCTTAGTAAAATAAATAACCAGTGTTCAGTATTATATAGATGGTAGCAGATGATGCAGGTAGTAATTGAGAGCGAATATTTGGATCTCAGATTTTTTGAGTTCAGATCCTGTTTCTGTTTCTCATTAACTCTGTGATGATGGATAATTTCCATCATCCAGTGCCTTCACCTATAAAATGGGTTAATGGTTTAATTTTAACATTTAGTACCATAGGGTTATTGTAGGGTATTTATAAGATGAAATTTATAGAATAAATCACAGGGTAAACAATAAATAAATGTATATTGTTGTCAAAGTATTTCACTACTTTTTCATTATCATCTATCTACAGAAAAAGCACAGAAATGAAAATTCACCTTCATTATTCATAATTATTGAGAATGGTCACATTATGTTCTGTTCCTTTAAGTAGATGGGCTGTGTGTAGTGTGAGTTGCGCAGATAAGGCATCCTATTTGCTACAAAACACACACAGCTGATGTGAGGGGGGTGGAACTCACACCTGCCTGCACAAGTGTAAAATGGTTCAATCTTCTTGTAAAATAGTTTGACACTTTGTTTAATATTTGTCTTATCCTTTTATCTTTAAAATCCAATGAACATAACACCTATTGTATATCCCAGACATTATACTTTTTGGTATTTACCCAGAAGAAATAATAAGCTAACCTTTGCCAAGACGGTACATGAATGTCAAAGGCAGGATAGCAACACATGCATCTGTTACTGTGAACTTAATCTGTAATAAGCCCACACTGAAAACCACACAGATGTATATCCACAGGGAAAAGGATCTATAAATTATATGGTATCCATTCTAAGACCACAATTCAACAGAAGAAATGAACTGCTGGTATATATGCAACAACATAGGTGACTCTTAAAGTATTGTGCTGAATGTATGAATTCAGACCAAGGGTTCTATCATGTAAAATTGTAGAAAGTTAAAACTAATGTCTAATAACTGTAAATAGATCAAGGTTCCCTGAGATTGCAGTGAGAACTTGGAGGGAGGAATCACTATGGGTACAGGATAACTTTTGGGAGTAATAGGTACTTTCATTACCTGACTATCATGATGGTTTCACAGATATATGTATATACAGAAACATGTATTTATATACCTTGAATATATCAGTTATAGTTAAAAGTATAAAAATAAAAAATAGGCAGGCCTACTTTATTCAAAAAAATTATATTCTTTAGAGCTAAAATATGACATCAGCTCACTCACATGAACATTGTTACATTTCCATATTAGCTATTTTGTTTTGGAATTTGTTGTGCTTTGCCAGAATTTTGTGGAACATATGTCCAAGAAAACTTGAACTGATGACTTACCTTTTTTCCTATCCTCAGTAGCAGGTGGACATATTTGTTATTGTGTTGCCCTTATAATGAGTCATTATAGCATGTAAATATTCTAAAAATTTCTGCAGACTTTGAATTTTGCTACTTGGAAATCTAAATTGCTCACTCTTTATTCTTTTTTGCCTTTCTCTAACCTAACACCATACTAGATTTCCACTCAAAAGAACATTCCTCCTCTATGATATAAGGCGTGCAAGGGGAACCTTATTTGACATGACTAGACCTAAAATTACTTTGTCCAAATAAATTTATTTAGACTTATACTTGCTTTGTTTAAAAAAACAATAAGCTAAGTTAGAATTGAGATGTAACCTGAGTGTCCAACAACAGATGATTGGGTAAAGAAGATGTGCTGCATATATACAATGGAACAGCACTTTGCAGGGAGGGAGGGAGGGGAAGGGAAGGAAAGGAAGGAATTTTTTCCCTATTTTTATTGTATTGTATCTATAATGAATTATGTGAAATATGTATGATCTAATTTAATTTTTTTTCCAGATAAGCTATTTGTACAACACTACTTTGTGAAATAGTCTTACTATTCAAAACTCTTTGAAACTTGTACCTGTTTTAGCTTTTCAGTATATCCTCATCCCCACCTAAGTGATAATGACTTTTGACCTCCCTGTCCTAGTAATTTATCACTGATTGCACATTTGTAAAGCACCACTGACTGGCTTGAAGAAAGAGGAATTTATTTCTACTTGGATTTTCTGTGAAGCATTTTATCACATATGAACATTGAATGTACACTTATTGTGTCTGATTCATGTATGTGTTTGTTCCTTACCGGCAAGAAGATGTAGTTACTTCAGCTTTATTGTACCTATACTACCTGAAGAAGTTTGCACTATTTTTGCAACATTTTTTTTTACTACTTTGAATTATTTTTCCTCCAAAGTAGCTATTTTTAGATGGGATGCAGCCCAGACTTACAACAGTGCTGTATGTTTCTCCCCAGTTTTCATCTTCTGTGGAAGATAAATTCACCAGGAATCCACTGTGGAGTTTGAGGGCCTTTTCTATTTCACCTGGACATTTGTCTCTTTGATTCTTAACATTATTATTCTCAACCTTTACTAAAATGGTGCTTTTTGCTATTGCTTCTTCGTCTAATCTGAGCTGTTTTATTAATCTCTCACTTTCTTAGATATCACTTGATGAATAACAACTGCTTTTTCAGAAGACCATTTCATAGATGACCTGTTCTTATGACCTTTGTGTGTTCCTTGGCATCTGAATGGGCACTGATGGAACTGAAGTGTCACCTGACTGTGTATCTTCTACTGAGATCTTTAGCTGCCCAGAACAGGAAATAGGCTGAGCAATGCCACATCCATGTAAAACTTCCCTATTGGGGTTTAGAGTTGAATGCAAGGCTTCACGGGCTCAGATTATTTGAACAGTCTATTTATAATTCACAACACAGGGGCATTATCAGCTTTAGGGTCAGCTGCTATATTTTCAGCCTGTCAGCTTTATGCATTTGGAGAAAACTCTGCAGCAGCTGAAATATCTCAGAGCAGAAGGTTTAAGTTAGTCAGACCCAGTTTATTTGCCACCTCTATGTTATAGGGGAATCCAGAAGATAACCTCAGTGACTGAAAACACACCTTTAGAATGTTTTTCCAGAGCTATTCCTTAGAATCCTTTGGATGAACTTTTAACTGGTTTTGGCTTTTCAGTGTATTCTCTCCCCACCTAAGTGATGTTGACTTTTGACCTCCCTGACCTAGTAATGTGGAGGTACCCATTTATCTCTGATTGCACATTTGTAAAGCTCTACTGACTAACTTGAAGAAAGAGGAAGCATGACTGTGACAGAGCAGGAGGTGCACTGGCCATGCTCTCCCCTTGTCATGCCTCTGTGAACAGCCCTGAGTTGGCTGTCACACCTGGGTGGGAGAGATTGTTTGATGTGGCCACAGCCCTGCTGCTGCCTAGCACTTCTGACTGCTGAACCTCTTGTTCTGAAGCATCTGTCACACCATTGGGGTTTATGTTTGTTCTGGTTTTCTGGAACTTCTAAATCAAATGCACAGAGGAAGGAGAAATATTTTAGTGCTGACAATGTGAGGATTTTATGTCTCCTCTAAATGGTAGAAAGCACACAGCATCGAACATAGGAGATTAGGAACACTGTTTTGTAGTCTCCCAGATGAGAAGAAAGGAGAACCTTGTAGGAGGTTGAGTTCATCCTAGCTGATTGTTCAGATAAACTTTGCTCCTTCATTAACAACCTAGTTGGTGAAAGTCTACCAAACATTTTTAGTTATATTTAATTTGAAATTGTGCTTGAAAGTTCTCTTCTATTCCTTCACCCATATTTAGTTTAGATACTCTGAGAGACCTATGTCTGACTTAAGGTTTCTGATGTAAGATTAAGAGTCTTTTGTTTCACGTCTTTCACTCTCCCCCTGCTCCCCACCCTCATGACAGAAAGGCAGACTAGTGGACTCAGGCACCCCTTAAAGTAAGTTGATCAGAGACTGTGGTAACACTACTACTCACTGGCAGCTCTCTGTCAGAGAACTTGGATTTGAATTTTATGAGCTAGTTCTAGGTGCATTATGGAGAGGTACTCATAGGGACCTAGGCTTTTCTACTGCTTGTCAGTTACCCACTGAAGAACACAGACTGCAGCAAGCTTGTAGACCTTGTTTCTTTCTTGGTAACATTTTTTTGTTATTGTAAAGGTGGCTGTTTCTCAAAAGTAGAGAACTTGCATATAAGGGTTTTCTGCAGCTTTCTGGTTTGCTTCATGTTAACGTTTTAGAGTGCTAAAAATGTTGAAAACTTTTCTCAGAATTATGTTTTTACAGAAGGAAGATTTGGTTAAAAAACACGCATTGTTAAAATGGTTGTCTTTTTTGGAGTTGCTTTTAGCCCTATAAATTAAACTCACAATATATAAACTAATCTCTAGGGCTGAATGTTTTTGCAGAATAACTTAGAAAAGCAAACTAGCATTACTAGCAGTGGCTTATACTATGCTCTATTTTCTGATTTTAGTTTGGACTAAGCCTTGTTTCCTGCATGCTGAAATGTCTAATTGAGCATAACAATGAATTTAGTGATACATACTATCACTATATAGTATGTATTGTCTGCACATGTCGTAAGTTGGCAGTGTGGGAAGGAAAGATCATGCTTGTGGATTTCCCTAAAAAAATTTTTTTTCCCATTTTTTTCTCTGGCACAAGTTCCTTTAGAGAAGGCTAGAAGGAAGTGGGCAAGCTGTTGGTGTGGACTTACTCATAGTTATGACTTTTCTTAGATCATCTTAATTTATCTCTTTAGATGAAGTCACTCGTGTGACTTCAACCCTATTATCCAATTATGATGACTATTTGTGTAGTATTCTATGATTTCATATTTTTACAGACAGTATTACTTTTATAGTGTGGTAATTCTGGCTATAACAGGTCAACTTGTAATTTCAGTGATAACCATCACTTTTTAAATGGGGTCACCTTCAAATTCATGTCTACTGAAACCAAAGAATGTCACCTTATTTTGGAAATAGTCTTTTTAAGTGTCATTACTAGATGAGATCAGCCCTGATTAACCCAATACTGATGTCCTTTTAAGTAAAGGAGAGAACACAGAAGGGCTCACAGGGAAGATTGTCATGTGAAGGTGGAATCCCCAGAAAGATCGAAGTGGGAAGGGACAGTTCTCCCCTTCTCCCCTTACTCTTCAGGGGGAGTATGACCTACCAATTCTTTGGTTTCAGAGTTCTGGCTTCTGTAACTAGTATAATAAATCCATGATGACACCAGTTTGTGGTAATTTTTTATTGCCCCTCTGGGGAACTAACACATTAGTCAACTCAACATGGTGGAGATTAAAGGTCAATCTCTTCTTGATGTTCAACTTGGTATGTGTTGGAAGCTGTGGGTGGGAAGAAGAAGAAGAACTGATGGAAAAGATTGAAACAGTCTGAGACCTGTACTGGGACTCAGTGGGCATGTGCTGAGTCATTTATTATAGAGTTTTCTAGTTCCTTAAATAATTGGTAAGGGAATGGTTACAATGTGGTGGTAGGGAAGGTAAAACCAAGGTCCCATGATATGTAGCACATGGGGTAGGAGCATGGGGGGATTCATTATCTAGCAGAAAAACACCTATGGGGGTAAACACCTTTATCTCTCAGGGAAAAGTCTCTCCAGTGGCTCAATCATAGGAGGTTAGGGAGCTGCCATTATAGACAAGAGAATTTACTAGGAACCATCTCCAGGGTGCTAGAGATGGCCGAGAATCGATAAGGGTGCCCTTATCTAAGGCATATCTCTTACCCATTTATGGGCACCCCACAGATATGCTGTGAGTTTAGCAGAGTTTTAAGCTGCTGTGTTTATAATCAATGTGGTAACATTTTTCATGTCCTGGAAGCCCCCCTGCTTGGTGCCCCTTTCATTTTAATTTGGTCAATAGATTATAAAAGGAAATTTAGCAGAATCTTGTACCTTTTGAAGGCACTTCCATGGCCAATTTTAGTCTAACCTTTGGAAGTGGTCTGTGTGGATAGATATATGTTGTCTTTGTTGTTCCATCAAAGTTAATTTTCCAATTCCTTGAGTCTGCTTTGTGTAGCAACTTGGGACTTAATCGATTGCGGCTCTGAAGTATTTATTCATATAATCAGTGCTCAAGAACTTGGTTAGAGCATCAGCAAGCAGGTTGAAAACCTTGCAGAGGATACAGGATAACTCTGTAAGATTATATTCTTTTGGTGGTCAAGTGAGAAGCAACAGAATTTGGGACACAATATGTTGCCCCATAGAAATTGAACACAGTTATTGAGAGCAAGGAAAACAGTACCTTTAAAAGGGGAAGTGACTCTTCAGTATCTTGGTGGTATTGGTTCACCTTCCTGTACCTCCCCAGCTCTATATTCCTAGGTGTATATTAAAAGTTTAAATCAAGGTAATTCAGGTCTTCATGGTGTGAAATTCAATTATGCAGCAATGATAAGTTCACGGGAAGTGGTGGTGAAGATATGTCAATGGTTGAGAAAGGTTGCTGGGATCCTTCTGCCAAGTGTTTCTGCAGGGGTTCTTTGGCTAGATTTCTTGAAACAGAAACTCTTGCATTTTCTGTGAAGAGCAACCTAAGATGGAGGAATTGATCCAAAATAACAGTGCCTCGGGTCTCTGTTATCAGATACTCAAAAGGAAATGCAAAATCCATAGGTTTCTCTACACAGAATTTATAATTCATCATTCCAGAGGCGCTTCCCAACACAGATGGGCTCAGGACATTCAGCCATTTGGCATGGAGAACCAGTGTGCTACTAGTTTTAGATGTCTTTGTGCACGTTCAGGAAAACCTCGCTGCTGTCCAATAGAAAACATACTCTACCATCCTTTGCCAGAGTCACTGGGCAGGAGTCAACTTTGGGTAGACTCCCAAAGTGGGTAGAGGAAAGGGAAGACACTAACATTTTTGGAATGTGACCTCAAGTCCTAGGCATTACATACTTGATTCAATTTAGTCTTCAGGGTGATCCCAAGGTTTGTAGGCATCGGTGTTCTTAATGTGGAAATGATTATTCATTTTAGTTGGGAAGTCGTGGATCAGGAAGTTAAAAATCACTCCTGGTTATACAATTAAGAATTAAGTATTAGTAGGGACTTATTTGGGGGCATAGAAGAAAAGGGTGCGAGTGAATAACTAACTGCATGTGCACATCTCTGTAAATATAGGGGATCTTTTTTATTTTTCTGATTCTAGCCACAAATTACAACTTTGGAGGGATGCTTTGGGGGTGGGGGAAGATAGAGAAAGAATGTTAGGGAAGGGAGGTTGCCCAGCATCCTGTCTCCATTTAGTCCAACCTGGAAACTGAGGGCTCAGTGTAACATATCCTTCCCTTACTTATAAGCAGGGCTCCTTGAGCTTCAAGGAGATGCAGAGAAAGCTATGACTCCCTGTCTTCCTTCCCTTAATCAACATAGTTAATAACATAGATTAAATAATGAGGAATTTTATATATCCTGTTCTTAATTTAAAATGCAGACATAGTATTTTGTAATCTCCGCCTTACATATATATTCACTTACTGAGTTGTCTTTTTTATTTAATATATAAATTGATTTTTTTTTTTTGGCCCATGTCAGTGATAAAAGAGACAAAGGCTGCCTTAGTCCTGCACTATATCATGGACAATTCAACGTTATCTTAATAAGAGAAGATGGAGTTTGGGTTTCTCTTGGGCCAGTTGTATAGCTTTAATAATCCCGGAAGTTCTCCACATAGCATCCATCACTGCCCAGACCAATTGCTGGGAGGATGTAGATGTTGCCCATTGTCTCTGTGTGCCCTGCACAGCTGGCCAGAGCGCCAGCCAGTCCTCCTACTCCAGCTGACAGAGCTAATCAGAATGATCAATATGGCCTCCCTTTCTCACAGTACAGTCACTAAGTGGATTTGCTTTACTTAATATCCACATGGAGTGACTGACTGGGCAGTGATTTTTAACTAAGCTCTCTGCTGATAAACTTGTACTGAGGCAGAAAAAAAAAATTAAACATTACCATCCTGTATAAGCAAAATTCTTTGGGACAAGGTATTCCAAAGCAGCTGAGTATAGGTGAACAGTAAAAGCAATTTAGAATTATTTTCCATGACTAAGGATGAAGGGGACTATTGGTTTGAACACACATGGAAAGGAATTTCTCCTCTTTTCATTGAAAATGCCAAGCTCATAAATCAAAGGAAAAGGTAGTATCACTTACACAGCTCATCCAATGATCTAGTGATGTATCATTTCCAAAACCACATAAAATTTTGTAAATGAGCTTTTGTTGGTTTGCTAAGATAATGGTTGTAATTTCACTCAAGACTTTCATATAAAATACTCTGTCTTTATGGAATATAAATAAATATGTCTTAAATTTAAACCGTAGGTAATCTACATTCAGTGTAGAAGTCAGATCTGTAGACAAAAATTTAGATTTGCATTTTCTTCTCATTCTTTATTCTTGGCAGTGTGACAAGCAGTTTTTCATTTGATGTAGAACCTTTAGTGTTTCCCTTTTCTTTTGGGTGCCTGTATTTCATTTTGGGGGTGAAAATTAATTTGGTAAGGATAAAACAGAAGGGCAAGCATACAGACTCACTTTCGGAGCATCTGTTGATTTATCATTCCATTAAAGTTTCATTCTGTCAAGTTTACCACTAATTTTATATCTGTACCTGGGCTATTACTGGAATTTTCCCTTTGTTGTATGAAGGCTCAGTATATTTTCCTAACTATGAAGCTGAGTGAGGGATCTAATATCTCCATGAGACCTGGGGTATTTTAAGGGCCCTGCTCCAAAAGGCTGACACAGCTGATGTGAATTGTGTATTTGACTCAAAAATAACATAATTTGGTGCTGGCTTAAAATGACCAGTTTTAACTGTGACCTTTATTAGACATGAGAAGATTCACAGTGTTTGACCAGCAACTACTTGTACCCTTTGCTGGTGGTCACATATTTCATATTTGTGTCCAAGTTGGAAAAAGTTGGTCTTAGATGACTTGCAGCATTGCTTTTCTGATCCATTAAAGGTTAGTGTGGGCCTGCAGGAAGTTCTGTGCTCTCACCTGATGGAGTATGTGCCCACTGAAAGGAAGGGCAGAGGGGACTCAGAGAAGAAGGCTATGGGGGGGGGGGGGAGGTTAATGGGATAGGACATACGAGTGAGCTGTTCTTTAGCTTTGTTTCAGAAATTGTGTTGTTGAAAGGCATAACGTTTTTCCCTTTGAGAGTAGAAAGGAAAGTAAAATAGTTCAGTGGGGAAGAACAGAGATAGAAGTAACGGATGGATAGTTTGACATAGTACTCGCTGCTTTGAAGCACTAGAAAGCTGACGTCCTTCCTCTGCAGCCTGTGTGTAAGATGTGTTCAAGTGTGTGCATGTGCAATTATGTACATAAGCACATAGGTATAAAGGCAAGAAGAGGGCTTATTTAAAAAAAAAAGAAGCACGTTTAAAAACTGGGAATATACCTTTGTGAAACATCTACTGATGAAATAGGAAAAAACAACGTTACTAAGAGCCCATTTTAATCAGAGGCTATTGCTTTGCACTGCTGGAGCAAGGTGACCTGAAAGCTGCTTGTATCAGTAAGGTTTTTAGATTGTATCCCCTCCTCCTGCCATCCTCCCAGCTGCCTGAGGGAGCATTGTCAAGCTTTGGGATAGCTATGGATCATTTAGGCTGGTGTGGAGTATTGGTAGGGCCAGAATTAGAAGATCCATCTGTAAATGTCATCACTTGCACCTTGCAATCCACACAGAACTTTGATTCTCAGCTCCTTACTAGCAAATGTACACATTGACCTTTAGACTGTGACTCAGGTCCACTGACCTACTTTTCTGGTCACTTATGCCTAAATGGACCTGGGAGGAGACCTCTTCCAAGCTGGATTCTAATCACAATTGGTGTCTTCCAAAGTACTTACCTCTCGTGGGTCCCCATAACCTGGGACCTGGGCAAGTCTTGATGGCTGCAGTGTGAGCTGAAGATATTTTATGAGACTGAATTATTTCATCCTTATAATTGAATTAAAAAGGTAATACTATATATATATATATATATATATGTTGTGGTTAGAAAAAGGAATGGGGGAGATGCCTCTTGTCATGAGCTGATCATAGAGTTTTCCATATCAATCCTGGTAGACTGCATAGTTGGAGAGCTGAGAGGAGCGAACAGCTGCTGGGAACAGCCAAGCTCCTGTGCCCTGCAAGGGGAGAGAGAGGACAGGAACTCTCACAGCATATGTTTTGGGAGTTGTAGGGGAAGCATGGCTGAGGCTAATGGTTAGGGAGGAATTTTAAATGGAGCCACCTGTCTTTTTTTAGAGCCTAGACTCTCGACTCTCTCTCTCTTTCTCTCTCTCACCTAGGACTCTCGACTCTCTCTTTCTCTCTCTTGCCTAGGACTCTTGACTCTCTCTCTCTCTCTCTCTCTCTCTCTCTCTCTCTCTCTCTCTCTCTCTCTCTCTCTCCTCTCTCCTCTCTCCTCTCTCCTCTCCCCACCCCCCAACCTCTCCTTTTTCTACCAGTTCTGGGTGCTTCGGTTTCTCTAGCCCTGCTTTCAGGCTATGCCCTGGTGATGTCATTTTGCAAGAGATAGCCGAGTTCTGAGTGGGCAGCTAGAATGGGTGCTAGAGGAAGGATTGCAGTCTGTTCGTGTGTGAATGTGCAGTAGAGGGAGGCAACAGGGCATGGGGACAACAGGGAGAGGGGTCTGAGTTTTCTGTGAAATTCATTTGCATTCTGTCCAGAAGAATGCACAGATGCCACATTCTCCTGTGTGCCAGAGGGTGTGTTTGAGAGCATGTGTCTTCCTATACCCCTTGACTTCCAACCATGTATCCTAATAGTTTTCAAGCACTTAAGATGATAGCATATATGAGAGTGCCCATGAGACGTTAGCTCATGTAATTTCATAGAAAATATTTAATAGGAGCTGGTCATGCCTTTGAAGCTTTCAAAATGATTGACACCAAAGTAGTTTTTCAGAGCAAAAATTCTGCCCAGTCTTTGCTAGAATTCTGTTCTCTTTGGCTTAGGAAAATCAAAATGATTATTTTTGTGACTGTGCATCCATTTGAACAAGTAAAATAAGAAACAAAAACAGGTATTTAAAGTCCACTTTGCTGGAATAATCACATAGTTTACTAACGTCTGCCAAGATGTAGTGTCCTGCCCCCCTGGGAGTTTGTAGTCTAAGACCCAAGCAGACTGTAGCACTGATGATGGGAGTGGGAAGTAAGTGTATCTTTTCACCACTGCCCTGTCTCATTTTCTTCCTTCATTCTAAAGTCCTGAATTCTATGAGACAGCCAAACTCAAGAAGCAGAAGCAGAGACAGAAGTTAGCTTTCTCCTTGTTACAGGTAGGGTGACTGCAGGAATTTATACCCAGACAGATCACCTTGACTGTGAGAAGTCCTCTCTGATACATCCTGGTCCTTACCACTTATTTTCACAAGAGGAAAGTGGGACTCAAAGATGATGAATTCTTTGTTAAAGATACCAGTTCTTAGAGGCCCCTGTGTTGCTTTGGTACAAATAAGAGTTGCACTTGAATCCAGTAGCGTTGGCCACTGGTGTGACAGGCAGATGGAACTGAAGGTGCACTAGTCATGACTTGTGTGTGAGCTGGATGATGCACAGAGAGAGGGAAAAAGCTTGTGGAATTTGGGATTTAACACAAGGATAAATACCAATGCTTTTCCTCTCAGTGGATACTCATATATGTAAGTATTTTAAATTCGATCCTACTAAAATAGAATTGTGGACTTGTTCAGAGGGTTGAAAGGAAGGACTCAGGTAAGTGCTGGTGGTAAAAGAATCAAGAAACATCCTACTTTATGCTTGCTGTGCTAGCCACGCCTTTATTACACAGGCCTTTTAAAATTTCATTATCACGGAAGGCTAATGCAGCTCTAGTAGTTAGACCATTTTGTTTCTTGGCAAAAGAGAATTCTTACAGGGGATGGTCCATCTTCTTACATGTGCAGGAAGGAAGGTTAAATATTAAATCTATGTCATTTGGACTTTTGATAGGGCGCAGTTATACCCCAAATGTCTCCGTTGTTTTCATCGTGAAGAGAATTTATAGGTATGCCATTTCTGTCTTGCTGTCTCTTTGTCCCTCCTGATAGAAGGAACTGGTGAATTTTGGGAGCCAGCCAAGGAGGGCATTAGGTAAGCAATGTCTCTGCTTTTATCTTATATGCCATAGAATAGTATATTTAATGGTTGCAATTATCTTTGAGATAAGTGATGAGGCTTGGCCCGCTCAGAATCATATTGTAAGGAATTGATTTGTGCTTTTTAGAGGTTGACACAGAAATTGAACTGCTGCGTGTCAGAGACATTATTTTAAAAATAGAAGGAGCCATACTGAATGCATGCTAAGGATTTTTGTCTTAGCTACAACAGAATTGCTTCTATTTGTTTGAGTTTTATAAATTGGTCATTATGCCAGTACATTGTCTCTGTCAAGTATGTAAATTTTCTTTGCCTTTTCTAATTTCCTCAAGTTTTTGTTCTTTAAGAAAGCATCTTGATAAAACTTCCAGAATGAATGGTTTTTATGAGGCTCTTTCAACTTGCTTGTTTGCCCCTCTTTTAATTCTTTCCAGATAGAAATCATGTTGTGTCTTGTGTCATGTGGAGTTTTGAAGTGTTTGGCAACTGGAATTTGATTCATTAAGATTTGAATTATGCTATGATTTTGGTTTTCAGTAGAAAAAATGACAGAAAGGATAAAATCACACATGGACTCTCAACATGGAAAACAAACACTCTTCTTTTTTCTGTATCCTGACGTAGAAATCAGAATTTTGTCATTATACCAGTGTGCTAAAACTCTTTACAGTGAGAAATTTCAGATTAACAGTGATTCTGAAGAGTCGCTGTTCTATTTAAACCTCATATTGCAGCTATTTAGTCTTCGTAACAAGTTGAGGGACTGTAATTTTCTTTCTCCTTTACTAATAATTCACTGTATAATTCTGGGGTAAGACTTAGAATGATTGCAGTTTCAAATCTATTCACATACCACTGAGGCTTCCTTGGCCTTTTAAAGCAGATTTTGCTGCATAGTCATCTGGAGAAGCTTTGTATAGGCACGCAACCCCAATTAGACAATGCTACTGAAACAGAATCAGTGTGGAAATAGAAATACTTAGAACTTTATAGATAGTAGACCTTCAAAAAGCATTTAAATGGAGTTAAATGGAATTACTCTAAGTGTGTTTGAATTCCAACAGAGATCATTTCTGTCCTAAAAGAGATGTTTCGAAAGGCCTGCATGTTAAGTGAAGTCTTAATAATTGATCCTCCTAATTAAGATCTAGGATTAGAAGAGGGGTTGGATGTTCTGTATGTATAAACAATAGCAAAAAGATGTCTGGTCTGATAGACTATATAAGAGGGATGTTGAATATCCCTTTTCTAAAGCTCTGTCCATTGTAGTTAAGTAAATGTTAAGTAACAGAGGCAGCTGCTATTTCAGGGACAACTCTTTTGAGAGTTGTTTTATTTGGAAGCCCCTTGGAGAGCCAGTCTACTCTTAAGAACAAATGCTGGAGTGGAGTGTTGCTTATTGCTATAGACTTAGCACAGAGTCCTGGCTCTCTGGGAATCGGCCATATTTTCCACTGCACTTTCTTCATCTCTAGGAATTCCATGTCCTATTTACCTGCAAGGATTCCCTCTGTAGGTGCCCCTGGCTGGTGACTTAGCTATTTAATGATGTGACTCTTCATTTTCTGTTTTTCCTATCAAAAGTTTTGGTGGTGGACCTCACCTAAGTTGTGCCACTTTCTTGACGTCACCCTCTCTGTGGTCCCTGGATAGGTAAAGAGGTGAAGTGTTATATCGCCTCATATATGAATTTATTCCTGCATATAGTGGATGTTCCATAAAGGGTGTTCTTATTTCTCTATGAGATGGTATTTCCATGTCAGCCATATGTAACCTTTTCAAAAGAGTGCTGGTTCCAAGGTCATTGTTCTCTTAAGACCTCTGAGCTCAGCTTCTGGAGTAATCAGTGTCACCAGCTGTGATTTTGTTTATAAAGCTTCATATTTCTGACCTACCATTCTGTATTGATTTCTATAAGTTTTGTGATCTTCTCCCAAATATCTGAAGTTTTTCTAATATTCTGAAGTATGTCCGTGTGAATCTAAGTCATGGCCTCTCTGAGGTCAGCTTTTTTTGTAATCTCAGGAGCCTTGCTCCGAGCAGGCGCTAGTAAAAAATGTTTGTTCCCTCAAGAGTAACAGATATGCTGATTTTATATATTTTCTATTCATTCTTCTACATTTTTCAAAATGTTTTTGAGTGCATTTGCCGTTGCCACTTCTACAGTGCTTAGAAGACTCAATGAAAGGCAAATATTAAACTATTAAAAAATAGTTAAACATTTAAGTCATAGTTAGAAGACTGAGTTCTAATCCATGTAAGCCTCAGAAATTTTCCTTTAAAAATATATAAACATCAGAAGGAAATGGGATGCCTGTACAATTTTAGAACTTTCCTGTTATTCCCAACCCTCTTTTTTTTTTTTTTAAATGCAGCAAATCTTTTTGTCTGAGTTCTCAAAGTCAAGAAATTTTTTCTTTTGCATATTTGGTGAGATGGTTATCTAACCATAACGAGAATCACCAGGATGGTTATTCATGACACTGTAAAAAATAATATCAAATCATATATCTTATGCCTCTATTTGAATATTTCATTAGCTCTGTGGCTTCAGAACATGAGATATTACTCCTGAAATAAATCTTACTTTTTTAAAAGCGGTGTGTATGATTTAGCTTCACTCTGAGATGTTCTGGGCGCAGCCATTGAATTTCCCAAACAGATTAATCCTGTAGGGGGAAGAACTGTTTTTTAGATATGCTCTAGGGGCTAGCTGAGTATTAGGTATATTGCTGGTATTCTGTGTCTTATTTTATTTGGTTGGTTGAAAATGGTATCCTTAAAGTGTGACCTCTCATTTTACTAGGCCAGTCATTTGAAATTCATAGCAGTAAGCTCCACCTAACAAATGATCAAAAACAGTACCTCCTATGTTTTAAGCCTATCAGGAAAGTTACTGCCTTTTCTCCTTGTTTGTAAATTAATTTTGGTTCTGAGGAATTCCAAATAGCCTTTCTCTGCAATTATACCATTTGGTGCAAGTTAGGAAAAAGTTATTTCCTAGTTTTAAGTTTATAGAAAAGAATAAATGTGAACTTCAAACAATATATAAAGGACTTACTCAAAATGTATCGAAGATTGGAATTTAGGAACCAAAAATCTAAAACCATTAGACAGGAATATAGGCATAAGGTTTTTGGATTGGGAAGTGGTTTTTAAATATGAAATCAAAAGCAGAAATACAAAAAATTTAAGGAAAAATAGCAGAAACAGTAAAAGAAAACAGTAGATCATTTGGGTTTCATCAAAATTATGAAAATTTCTGGACATCAGAGAACACTATTAGGAAAATGCAGAATGATACACAGAATGGTAAACTATAACTGTATATCTGGTAAGTGACTAG
The DNA here is from genome assembly GCA_004024945.1 of Uropsilus gracilis. Lineage (NCBI taxonomy): Eukaryota > Metazoa > Chordata > Mammalia > Eulipotyphla > Talpidae > Uropsilus > Uropsilus gracilis. The sequence continues at coordinate 45,890 of PVHY01001651.1, forward strand.
TATCCAGATTATATAAACCAAAAGTAAATTTACATAGCAAATAACACTACTGTTAATATGTTCAAGGGATTAGAATAGCTTCCTCCAAAGAAGATACCCAGTGACCAGTAACCACATGAAAAGATGCTCATCATCAGTAGCCACCAGGTAATGGATACTAAAACCACAGTAAGATAACATTTCACCCACTATGATGCCTATAATAAAAAGGATAGATAATACTAAGTGTGAGGGAGTGTGTGGAGAAATTAGAATTCTCGGGTACTTCTGTTGGGAATGTAAATGAGGTAGCAGCTTTGAAAAAACAGGCAGTTCGTGTATACCCAAGACATGATAATTTTGAGAATTTTATCTCATAAAAAGATATTTTGAAGACTTTTTGGGGAGCAATTTTATATTTCCAATAAAATTGAAAGGAAGATAAGAGATTTCAGGTTGTGGGGAGCGGCTAGGGGCACCTTCCGGCCACCGGTACCATGAGGAGGCCAGGGGAGGCAGGAATAACCCCACCCATAAGTCCAGTTCAGCCATGCTACTGGACACTGACCCCCCCCCCCACCACCACCTCTCCACTCCTTGCTGGATGCGCAGGCTGGTGGTGGAGGGAAGGAATTGGTGGAGGGTAGTGGAGTGGTAGGGGTCATTCCCTCTGGTCTTCTCCAAATCCAGTCAACCCTCACCAGAAGCAACTAAATCAGTGATTCAACGGCAGTTGCACATGAATACAAAGGTGAAAAACAAGTATTCCGGAACAATGAGCATGTCAGATCCATGGGACACAGGACTATAAGACTGAATATAGAGACAAACTACCTCAGAAATACAACCACTGTGATCTACAACGGTGGGAACCGTTCAGAGATGCCTTCAGCATGATAAAAGAACCCTCCCACTTTAGGGGGTAAGGAAAGCCGTAGAGATGGCAGTGGCCCCACAACTAACCGGACCAACCATCTGCCAGGGCCTATTTCAATCAAAAAAGTTGATACACAAACTTTGGCCAGGTGAAACGCTCCCAACACCAGCAACCAGAACTACAAAACAAAGAAGGAGCAAAAAATGACAGAAGATGGGTCTAAGCAGCCGACCAGAAAGAAGGAGGAGGCACTGAAAGAGCACAAGTATGTGTGAACTGGTGGCCAGCAGCAAAAAGACACTTGGAAAACTAAGCACAGGCCACTGTGTCCCAGGAAACCACATCCACACCAGACAAAAGGACATTGCTACAGGAAAGAAGAGGAAGATTCCAAGAGGAAGATCCCAAAAATTAAACAATAAATGGCTGTGAAAGAAGAGATGGAGAGACCATGGGGGTGGAATGGGGGAAGGGGGAGGAACAACCAAAAGGCAATTGTAAACAAAACTTATTCAATAAAAATATATATTATTTTTAAAAAAGATACAGAGATTTCCATTTACTTCTGGCCCCTCATTATTATCACTTCTATAGCCTTCCCCATTACCACTCACAAAAATGGTATTTATTTTATTTTTTTCCAGTTTATATTTGTTTTGTCTGTTTTAAAAAATCATTTATTTATTTATTTATTAATTTGAAGAAAACAAGTTACAGATAGGTGTACATATTACAATACTATAATTACAAAATGATAAACCATGCAAAATAACATTATTTACTCATATGTATGATTTAAAAGTTTCAAATACCATAGGAATGATAAGCATCAGATCCAGTATACTGATTATTATTTCTGGGAATATATAATGGGGAATAGGATAGAAGAGATGTCCACAGAGAATGTCAATTATCTCTGTGATGGCTGATTTTTTTTAGTTTAATTTTTTTTTAATTTTGCGTATATGTGTGTGTGTGTTATGTATATATTACATTATTGTATATCCCAGGGATTTCCCATTTCCCTAACACCTGTTAACCATTCTGCTTTTTTATGCCCTCTGCCTCCCCTGTTCTTTCCCCTCCTCCTCTCTCACTCTATCGTTCAGCCCCATTGGTTGTTTCTAATTTTTCTTATTTGTCTGTTTTTCCCTATATCAAACTCTAGTTAGTGAAAAATGGTACATTTATTAAAGATGAACCTACACCCATCATAATTACCCAAAGTCCATAGTTTACCTGAAGACTTATTCTTCTTGCTATGTTGTACTTTTGGTGGACTTAGGCAGATTTATAATGGCATCTGTCCATCATTATACTAGCATGCACAGTATTTCCATTGCCCTAAAAATCCTCTCCAATCTGCCTATTTAACTCACTCTTACTGTTACTCTTTATGCATAGTTTTGCTTTACCAGAATGTCAGATAATTGGGATTGTAACAGCATTTAGGTTCATATGCAAATAGGTTCATATGAACCTATTTGACTTACAATAGGCACTTAAAGTCACTTCATATCTTCTGTTGGCTTAATGGTTCAATTCTTTTTAGCACTGAATGATATTCCATTGTCTGGATGGTACTACCATTTGTTTATCCCTTTACATACTGTGAGGACTTCTTGGTTGCTTCTGAGTTTTGAAAATTATGAATAAAACTGCTATAAATACCTATGTGCAGGTTTTTATATGGACATTGAGTTATCAGTTCTTCTTAACTGGATAGTTAGATCATATGGTAAAATATATATCTAGTTTTCTAAGAAACAACCAAACTGCCTTCCAAAGTAGTTGTACTAATTTGCATTCCCACCAACAAAGTATGGAGTTCCTTTTGCTCCACATGCTCATATACAAACATGGAATATCTCACCACTTACTTAGTTCTATGAATTCCTTCATCAGAGTTTTATAATTTTCCTCATACAGATCTTGTATATTTTTTGATAAATTTACAACTGTTTCCATTTTCACTTGTTTCAAATTCTGCTTGTTCATTGATTGTTCATTGTTGCTGTGTGTAAAAGTCATTCACTTTTGTTTACGTAATTGAATCTTGCAACCTTGCTGTATAATCACCTATTAATTCTGGGAGTTTTTTTTTGTTGTTGTTGTTGTTTATTCTTTTGAATTTTCTATATAAAAGATCATGTCATCTGCAGACAAAGATAGTTTTATTTCTTTCTGGCCATTCTGTATTCCTTTTATTTCCTTCTCTTGCCTTTACTGCATTAACAAGAATTTCTGGTGTCATCGTGAGCAGGAGTTGTGAGAAGTGACATCCATGCCTTGCTCCCTGAGCTTAAGTAGAAAAGCTTCAAGTGTCTAATCATTAAGTATTATGTTAACTGTAAGTTTCTTTGTATATAGTCTTTATCAATTCGAGCAAGTTCCTTTTATTTTTAGTTTTCTAGAGTTTTTATCAGGAATGGATGTTGAGTTTTGTCAAATGCTTTTTCTGCATCTAGTTATATGATCACGTGATTTTCTTTTTTTAGTCTGTTGATATGTAGGATTATATTAATTGATTTTCAAAAGGGATTTTTTAAGTTGACAAGGCCTTGTTGACAGTATAATGGAACCCCTTTCATAACTATTAGAAAAGATGTGCCAATATGGCACCAACAAATCATAGTTCTTGCTTATGCGCAGTTTGGCTGTCACCTGCCAAGAGGACAAGCCATGCCAATGGAGTCAGACTTTAGGTCCCAAGAAGAGAGAGACAGAAGACATACCTGAGTTTTATTTGTCCATACTAATAAAAGGCAACTTTGAGGAGGCCACCCAAACATTTTAGCTAAATGGGGACTTGACTCCCCAGACTTGTTTTTATGCTCATCCCCTGGTTGGTCCCAGTGTTTCCCGTGTCTCCACAGCAAGACTGGTAGAACTTAGCCCTGAGAGCCAAGTGTCTCAGAGGAGGAATTCCACAGACTTAGAGGCTCTCAGCTCAGAAGAAGGTATTTGAGCAACCATTTTCCAGTGGTCTATGGCTGGGTTTGTTTTGACATTTTTCTTTTTTTAGAATTTGAATTTTATTTATTTATTTTAATTTAAATAATGCATACATACATACATACATATATATAATATATATATTATATATATAATATATATATATATTTCACATCTCTGTATTGCCCGGGGTCACCAGACATTGATTTCTTGTTTCTGTTACTGCTCTCTGGGGATATATTACAAAGAGAGGTAATGAATATTTTTTTAGTCTGCATTTATTTGATGCGTGACTTGAGTTCTACAGTTACCTCTTTTTGGCTTTCTGATTATTATGTACCATGTACTTAAATCAGTAAAGAAGAGAATGGAGAAACAGCTCTGTTTAACATTTCAGGAGTGATGGAGTAATGTTCTCTATAAATATTTATATTTTCCTGAGAAGATGCCTTTTACTTTTGACATTTAGACTGACTCATTGGAGAGAGGCGGGGAGAAGGAAGAGCCCCCCCCCCCCAGTAAATTTTATACATGTCTTTCAAAAGATAAATGGAAATGAAAACTCAGAAAAGAAAGAATTTAAAAAAAAATTTTTTAATAATCTGTTTTTCTGGGGCACTGAAATATTTATCCAGCCCTTATTCTCCCAGAACAGTAAGAGTTAGTGGAAACATGGGAATGTAATTGAATGCTCTCAAAGAGCCACATAGACTTCTTTGGCTTACAGAGTCCTGTGTGCCCACACCTCCCCTTCCATCCAACTTCCCCACCCTCTGTGGGCTTGGTCTCTCAAACTGCCTGATGCCTTCTTTAGCCCAGTGTTGGCTTCAGCCCTGTCTGCTGGGTTGGTATTTCCATGATCTTGACTGAGAAGCCCCAAAATTAGTAGAGGCAGTGAAGTGATCAAGAGCCCAACCCTGGCAGGGGCTGCCTACCTTTAGCAGGGGGTACAGAGGCCTGGGTAGAGAGCTTGGAAGCAAAGCAGTCCTTCTTGCCTGAAAGATCCTTGAGCATGCTTCTTAGCTGCAGAAATCTTGCAGACGGACAGGCACGCAGGCAAGCAGCAGTGGGAAGCTGTGTTCTTTTACTTGGTATGAGTGACTGCAGAAGTAGTTATGTCTTCTGATCAATGGTAGGTTGTTGGTGACTAGAAACTGGAAACTTGTGATGCATTAGATGGGGGTAAATAATATCTTTTTGAGACAGGGTGATGGAACTGAAAAATATCAGGACCAACCATGAGAAAGATGAGATCCACTGAAATAATGGAACAGGTACTCTTATGTCAGGGGCCCTTATGACCATCTTCAGTGTGGGATTTATAGTTGAAAGCAGTAGTCCCAGGAGAAGTTTATGACAATAGGACTCAACAAGAAGACTTGCTCTGTGAATTCTTATTTAAGCCTAGATTTTTTTTTTTGTAGGAAAATAATGATTAGTTGGTCCATCCATCCACCCATCCAGCATATTTTCAAGTTTGATTGCTTTACAGTGAGGTTTACTTATGTCATATCTATATAGGTAATGGTATTGATAACAAAACCTGTCACCTTCATTGGGAACTGTGATCATGTGAGAGATCGCAGGGACAACATTGTGTACCATCATAGGGCTGCCAGTAGGAAAAAGAGAACACACAGTCCTCAGGGTGAAGGTTAGACATCTCTTTATTTCCCAGAAATTTGAAATTATCCTCACAGCTTTCTAGACAACCCTGGTGGCTGTTTTGTTTATTTGTTTGTTTGTTTTGTTTTATCCTTTAACTTTTCATTGTTGTAGACATTTAACAACAGGGCATGGTGTCATGCTGAGGGAGTGCTGAGGGTGGAGTGCTGATATTATACAACTTTTGTTTACCTGTGCTGAAGGCTGTTTCTGTTCTAACTTGTCTTGCCTGACAAGGCTCAGAAGGACCCAGGGTAATCTTGGAACCCTTTAGGAACCTCAAGAACTCTTAGCCATCTGAATCCTTTGGGTATGACTACATTGCCGGATGCTGCAAGGACATTCTCAATTAGGGTGATGTTGGCACTCCTTCTGGATTCTTCATTCTGTATTGCTTGTTGGTTGTCTGCCCAGGGACCCCATAGGAGCTTTGGAAAGGCCAAGTGGGGACTGCTCTGCAAGGAGCAGCATCTTATCCAGTAAATGGCAGTGATTCGATATGGGTAAGTGAATAAATGGACAAGTAAGTGCACTTTTTAAGAAATCAGCATTTTAAGGATTAAAGACTTGGATGTAAGACCTGACACCAAACAACATATAGAAGAAAACATGGGCAATGTGACTCTTGATGCTTGTGTTTGGAAACTCAGCTCCTAAAGCAAAGAAATCAAAAACAAAAATAAACAAGTGGGATTACATCAAAACAAAAAGCTTCTGCACCATGAAAGGAACTTGCCTCAGAATGCAAAGATACGCTCCTAAATGGGAGATTTTGCCATCATATATCTGACAGGTTAAAATCAAATTATATAAAGAGTCCATAAAAGTCAACAAGAAAAACTAACATAATTAAACAATCGGCAGAAGATCTAAATAGACATTTCTCCAAAGAAGACATACAGATGGCCAATAGGCACATGAAAAGATGTTCAATGCAAATCAAAACAATGACATCACCTCACACCTGTGAGGATGGCTATTGTCCAAAAGACAAGAAGCAAGTGTTGGGGAGAATGTGGAGAGAAGGGAAACCTTGTACACTGTTGGTGGGAATGTTCATTGATGAAGCCAATATGGAAAGTAGAATGGAGATTACTCAGAAAGTTAAAAATAGAAATTCCATATGATCCAATTATCCCATTTGTAGAAATGGAAAAAAAAGTCAAAAGCAAACATTATGTAATTTCATACGAATGTGGTATATTGAGGAAACAAAGGGAATGAACTTAATTAAACAAAAACTTTTAGACTCTAAGACCAATTAGTGGTTACAAGAAGGGAAAGGAGAAAAGCAGCAGGTAAGTTGAGTAAAAGGAGACAGTGATGTAGAGAAGGATTATGGTGGGGTTTTAGTGGTGGACTTAATGTCATATATGTATTTTGATTTTTACTGATGCACACCTGAAACTTATAAAATCTTTCAATGCAATTTACTGCAATTAAAAAAGAAACGAGCACTTTGTCTATCATTTCTGTTAGTTAACTTTCTGCCATAGTAAGAAACAGAGTGAGCACAAAACCTAGTTGGACTAAAACTCTGTTGGCTGTCACTAGTCAATTCTGCATAAGATGTTAGTATTAGAACAGCCATTTTTTCCTTCTTATGTAATCAGAATCATAAATTATGCCACTGACCCCTTTTTGGCCAAGGAAAAAGAGTCTCTCAAGCAGGGGTATTAAACTGTTGTTAGTGAGGAACCATTCACTTTCCCTTCTCTGGACTAACAGCTATCAATTATCTGTTTATTTTTTTGGGGGGGTGACAGGGTGAGGAGAAGAAATCCCTTTTAGAATTCTATAATTTTTGTTTTTATTGAAACAGAATATTATTAGTTATTCATAACAGAAGCTACTAATACATGGTTAAACTTTCCCAGTGTCTTATGCTAAGTGGGTTTTGCGTGAAAATCCAGAGAGTGGGCCAGAGGGTTAAATATTCCTGGCCATTGTCATCCTGGTGTCTAAAAGTTCCCACTTGTTTTCTAGCATGTATTGTCCCAAAATGTGCCAAGACAGTGAGAGGAATATACTTTACACTTGCTGGTTGATGGTCACAGTATTAAGATAACTATGACTCTTTAAATCTGAAAACCTAATTTTTTTTAAGAGAGCTGTAATTTCTTTCAGATGCTCATTCCTCTCTGTAGTAAAAGGGAAGGCAATCAGATGGAACTGCTTTCACCTGTTCACCAAATGCTGCTGAAAATCTTCTGGGTCTTGATAATTAGATGTAACTGTGACCCCTCAAGGAGCTCACCCTTATCTGTCAAAAACAGGTTCAGAAACACTGAGTGTTCCACTTTCATGGAATCCCTAATTGTCAGGCTCTGTGCTAGGTTGTAAAGTCAGGTACCCTCTAAGTCCTAGCTTTGGGTGGGGTGTAGGAGAGGAACAGAGGGTATGACAGAATGACCCTTCAATTGGGAGCAGAACTTATTGGGAGACAGAAGCATGACTTCACCTAAGGGAATCTGGATCTCTACCCTTTCTCCCCTACCCGCATTGTTTGTGTGTGGAAGGCTGAACTTCAGCCTGACATTGTTGCTAAATGACTCAGCCAGAATTCTTCATCTTGCAACCAGGAGGTAGAATGCTGCTTTTCTTTTGCTTTGGTAAAGTAAATCTCTGTTAGGACTTAGCCAATATTATGCAGATTTAACTTCCTTACTGTATTGTTTCAGGGTCCCATTGGAAAAACATAGCTTGACTATGCCAGGATGTGGTTGAAGGCCCCTTCATCAGGATTCATATCCCTTACATGATAGCAATCTTTCAAATGTCTCTGGTCATCTTGTGACTTCTTTCAAATTTCCTTGCTTACTTCTTTAAGTGTCCCTTCTTTGCGTGAGGACTGACCTTGTTCTGTCTCATTTCTCCCTCTGAAGCATCGGTGAGGTTATCTTTACACAGTAAGAGGAAGGGTATGTGGAGCTGGACTTGGTAATTCCAGCCTAACTCTGAGACCTGAGTCTTGATTCTAACTGTGTCTATAAGATACTTGTGTCCTAGACTTGGATGGCTGCAACCTAAAGGCGTTGTGTTGCATCTGTAAAGAGAGTTCACAGAACGTCATGGATGGAAGAATGGCATATTTCATACAATTGACTGGCATGGAAAGATGTGGGGGTGCATATTGTCCCTTTGCACACCAGAGGGGATAGTATAAGGGTCTTACAAGCCATTTAGTTGGATCAGTATTACATTAAGTGACCTCATCTTGTAGTTGAATCTTTAAATGTAAAAATATATATAATGTATACTATAATAACTGAGGCAAAATAAACCAAACTTTAAAGATACAGTTTTACTATTTCAGTAAAGCGCAACCTCTTCCATCTTAGCTTATACGAGTGCTAAAGTCTACGTGCCTTCCATCATATCCCACCCTGGTGAAGGTTTTCCATATGGCAATGTAGTTTTGTTGTGTAGTATTTTAACAAGGCAATAGACCCACTCCCATCACTTACTGGCTTTGTTACCTTGAGCAAAATCTGTCAATATTTGTGCATATGTCTTTACCTGTGCCGTTACCTGCACCTATGCCTACCTTGACATGATCATAAGCACAACATATACATAATTTCCCCCATATTACTACAGATATTAGATTATACTGTTAGCTCATGTCACAATTGCACTAATTCCTTTATTTAGGAAAATTATGCTAATTACAATCTAAATTGGACCATAATTAGTATGACTAAGTGTATTTTCTGAGGCTGCCATAAGAATGAGGTACAACTTATCCCACAAAAGATGGTTCTTTGACAGTTCTAGAGGCTGGATGTCTGAGGATAAAAATGTCCTTCTAAGGGCTGTAAGGTCTGTTCTAGGCCTTTCTCCTTGGTTTGCACATGACCAGATTTTCCCTGTGTCTCTTTACATCATCTTCCCTCTGCGTTTGTCTCTGTACCCAAATACTGCCCTTTTTTAAATTTATTTTGAATCTGGAGCCACCATAATGACCTTATTTTAACTCTATTTTTATCAATAAATACCTCACATCCAAATAAGGCCATGTTTCTTGGTTCTGGGGTTTAAAACCTCAACATAAAAACACCTGGAAAACTAAGCACAGGCTGCTGTGTCCCAGGAGAACATGTCTACATCTGGCAAAAGGACATTACTCCAGGGATGAAAAAGAAGAATCCAATGGACAAAAATTGACCAATAACTGTCAGAGAAAGAAGAGATAGAGTGACCAGAGTGGGCACAAGAGTAAGGGCCGGGGGAAAGGAACCCCCCAAATGGCAAGAAATGTAAACAAAGTTTATACAATTAAAAAAAGAAAAAGAAAAATTTCAGGGGGACACAGTTCTCCCTGTAACACTGTGTTAGGTATTTTCTTGGAGAATAAGACAAATAGCAATTTTACAAGCCTGTGCTGACAGATGATGAAATATTGACATATAGTTCTTATAGATGAGGTGTTCAGTTTTTCATACTGGGAATTCTTCAGTCCTGTCATTTCTTTAGGGATCTTCATCCTTTTTCTCCCTCTCTAACTAGTCTCTTCATTTCTTCTCTCATGTCCCAGCTTAGCAATATTTTGAACTTGTTTTTTCAAGAGTAAGTTCAGGTTGTGCAGATAATAAAGATAACATTACCTTAAAATAACCCTTTAAGGTTACTGTGCCATATTCAGTTGTATTGTTGGTTTTCATCATTTTTGAGATTAAAAAGTTAATATGATTTTTAAACTAAAGGAATAATAATCTGGGAAATTATGAACAGACAGGAATTTCTATACTTTGATAAAGATGATTTCTATTGCTAACATAATTGATGTTAAGATACTACAAACTATTTCTTTTGCCATGGGAGATAAGTCAAGGATGCCTCCTGCACGTATTTATTCAACACTCTACTGAAAGTTGTAGCCAGTGAAGAAGATGTGAAAAAAGAACTAAAAGATACAAGATTTAAAGAAAAAATAAAAGTCATCTTTGAAAGGGACTTGATTATGACTGGAGACATTCCCAAATAAGCTATAGCTGTGTTAGGACTTTATCATTTCATGTCATCCCCCACATGGGCATGTTTGTGTCTTCCCTGTTTTCTTGATGAATTAACATTTGTGTATATAGAATGAAATTTGATTTGGTTTCACCTCTCGGAAAGGTAAATCTTATCCTTAACTCACTGATGAGATTGACACGATTTTTTATTTAACTTTATTTATTAAATGTTGGAAAATGGTACTCTTTCAGAGCACTTCAGTTTAGCTCATATCCTTCCAGTAATTCTGGTTCATTCTACTGGGCAGTTTAAAGACTTGTATTACAGAAACCTGAGCACTGATACTTTGCATGTCCCTGCCATTTTCTTTAATAATCCTAATCCAATTATTTTTTCTTCTACCTGTCATTTCCACTGTTGGCAATATATTTTAAATTTTATGTAAAGGATCTTTCTTCTGCCTCTTCCCTGTAAATCTGGTTTATTGCTAGTGCCAGATATTTTCCCCCTATTCATGTCTTTGTCAGCTCGGCCTTTTGTTATGGTCCCTTATAGCCTGAATCCTTGCAAGCAGGATCGTTGAGGATAGACTGAACTATAAAATCTAGATTGATTATTGGCTTTCCCAGTTGTTAATGCATATTCATTTAGCTAACCTATAATCAAACTGCTGCTAGCTATACATTCAGATTCCATTTTTCTTGTTTTCATAAAACTGTTCGTGTAGCTCTATAAAAATATTGATGATTTCTTAAAAAATAATCTGAAGTAAAGAACAGAAGAATTCTAAATAGAAAAATGCTCTTGCAGCCTTACTTACATTAGTGAAAACTTGCAAGTGATTGATAATAAATAAAAACAAAGATACAACTAAGTAAATTACATTATTTCCATTGCAGTATTACTTAACAATTACAAACAGTATTTATAGAAAGTTTATAGTGCTGAAGGAAATGATTACTGAATAATTAGAATAGAGGAAACTACAGGATAATAGACATATATAGACCTTGTCATCTCAAATACATAAAATCATGAAGAAACTCTGGAGATTTGCCTTTGGGTGGGTGGGGCCAGACATAGAATCCTGATTCTGACAGAGCTTGCTTTACAAGCTTACCCTTTCTTCTTGTCCTTTTTTTTTTTTTTCTCCCAGTTACTTAGGAGACCAGACCTTTCAAGCCTCATTATCCAGGACAAATAGACCTCTAGCACCAAATTGTTAAGTAAAGTGCTTAGTTCAGCTGTGTATAACACATGATAATCCAACACGTGACAGTTCAATTGTTAATAAAAAACATTCTAAGTAATTTCACCCATTTTACCACTCTTATTACACAAGCAATACATTTATTTTTCTGTTTCTCTCTTTTAAACAGAAGATAGGAGGCAGTGTCCAGCCTTTGTCAAGTGACATCTTTATGCATGGTGGTAACCTTGCCAAGGTGAAGGCTAAATTCCTTAGCACACAGGGTCATACTGAAGATTCAGTGACTTGATGTATAAAAGGGCTTAAATCACTCATATGTTTCTTGCTATTAATGTTAATTTCATAAAATCTTTAAAATATGAGTTACTCTTCCTTACATTTAGGACTATGGGAAAACTACCACACATATACTGAAGAGATCTGGTTGCTGTCTAAGCTGCAAATGGGAATGCCCCATGCTTAACTGCACCATTCCCAATTTCAGATACAAAATGAGGATGATTCTGGCATGAGTGGTTACAGAGAATGAAATTTCCATTTTCTTTGGCAAATCTAACCTAGTGTGTGAATTCTTGATGATACCATGATGGTATGTGGATGGATGTTGAGTCACCAGAAATATAAATTTTAGACATGATCCTTGTATACTCTCAGTCTTCCACATTAATGCCAGATTTTTTTGACCCAGGCTACAACAGAAAAGCTTTTCTGATTTGTGGTTAATAGATTAACAGAGATAAGTGGCAAGTAGACAGTTTTCATTTTCTCTTTTTTTCCTTCACGATTCATCCTTGCTAAAACCATGCACTGGTATTGCCTTTTTGAGTGATGTGAGTATAGAGTTATTTATTCCCTGAACAGAGTCAGTGAGAGGGATGTAATTGGGGGTGGGAGATCACTTCTGTTTCTTACATGAAGCCAAACATGATAGTCTGTGTTGTTGCATTACATTCTCAATCCATGTTGTTTTGTTGGGTTAATCATCAGAAGGTGTACTTTGATTTAGCCTTAAATGAAGTTCAGGACTGAAGAAGGGGGTCTGAGAAGGAGCTTCTCTTATATTCTTCTCGGTTCAGCCTGGGAAATAAGGAATCTTTTTTCCCCGGATCTTTTTGTCAGACAAAGCTCTCTGTTTTTCCAAGTAAAAGCTAGACTAGATCTATCTGGGCAGTGTGTGTCTTAGTGACAATGCTTGTGTTTATCTGCCTCAGCAGTAGCCTAGAGAAGTGTTTTCCTGGGATTTTACAGACTTGTCACCAAGGGTCAGAATAAACAAAAAATGGGATAAATTTATTCCCAGTTAGCCAAGTGAATGGTAATTAATTCCCAACTCTCCTGGTCTTGACCTTTACTTGTATTTTTCTTATTTTTTTCTTCAACCTGACCTTTCATTTTTTCTATCCTATCTATTTTTGTAAATAGTCTCAAAGCATCTGGATAAGTTAGGGTGGCAAAGAACTGATGACCAGTGTTTAATTTGGAGACTTCTTTAACATGAAAGAGGAAAAAAGTAGGACAGAAGGTTGGACTCCAGAGGGACTAAGAAGTTCCGAGGATGTGCTCTGCTGTCTCAGTAGCCCCAGGGGAGCAGTTAGAGGGAAAGACAATACAGCCTCCTTTAGTGATCTGACAGGAAACGGCAGTATATTCTACATGCAGGCCAGGAATTCACCTGTCTTTGCAGATCACTTATCTTAGAAATATAGGAACAAGAGATGTAGAAACAAAACAATTTTGCTTTCTTTCCTGCTGATTATATCCAGTGGAAAGGTAGCTGGGAAAGTGCCTTGGAACTTCATCAGCACCCCATGAATTTGAGCTGTACCATCTCCCGTTCCAACATGACTACGTGACTTCATCCTGGGAGGTTGGTGCAGGAGCAAGGCTTTCAGATGAGAGCTGAGGAGAAGGGATCCTACCAGCTGGGCTTAGACTAATTTGTACAACCTCCTGCTGGATGCAAAGGGTGAGTAATGAAATTAGAGATCAGGTGCTGTTTCTAAGTGGTGTGTTTTAGACAGGTAGCTCACCCAGGCTGTTCCTCAGGGATGGACAATGCATCAATAAGTTTTGTTAAGATGAAAAGTTCTTAGAGTGTGAGTGGAAGACTGAAAGTGAGTGAATGGAGCCCTAATCCTTGGACTAAGCACTTTGATTATCCAGACATTTTAAAATGCTATATGCATTAAAAATCAGCCCCAAGCAAAAATACAGTACTGTAAAAACAAATATCTACTCCCCTTCCTTTCAGCAGGGTTTTCTCCTCCACTGCCTGCTCACTGCCCCTTCTCAGGGATGCTAAGAGTTCTGGATTGGGCACAGCACCTTACTTGTCCATCTTCAGTTTCCTGGTAATATCCTTAACAAAGGGTGATTTTGAGCTATTTTGTCTCTTAGTAAGATTTTGAAACTTGACATTCTAAGACAGGACTCGCTTTCATAGCAAGGTTTAACCGGGAACAGATCTTTATGAGCAACAATATATTTAATGATTGAATTTCAGGTGCCAGTGCCAGAAGCCAACTGGGAATGGTATGTCTGGCTCATTGTGGGGCTTTAATCATATCATGTGTTCAGTGGTCCCTGTTCATGTCTTGAATTAGGAAGGTGTAGTTGTGGTTTTCTAGCAGTGTGACCTTGGGGAGATCTGTGGTGTCAAGATTATAGCTTCTCAACCTGAAAATGGAAAATAATACTAAAGTCTTTCCCCATATTTCTGTCTTCCTTAATCTGGGTATACTCCTTTGGTCCCCAGAGTGGAGGTGGGCATCTTGACTTGCTCTTCTATCCCTGCATTAAGTAAATACATATTGAGCCCTTCTCTGTGGCAGGTACTTTGTAGTAAGCAATACCCACAAGTCACTGCTTTTGGGCAACTTCTAATTATTCCCAACACATGTGACTTTGGTTCTTTCCTGAGTCTCATTGATCAGTTAGGAGAACTTCATCTTGTAAATCAGAAGAGTAAGTTCCTGGGAGCCCTGGAACAGACTGTTGAGTAGAAGGTTTGGCTGTTAGCCCTATGTTCATCCTTTAGTCATGATGTTAAGTGTGGATAATTCCTGGTGACTAATTTAGAAAAAACTCTGCTTAAATATTTCCATGGAATACATATTCATTCCATGAACACTTATTAGGCATTTACCATGGGCTGGGTGCTGTGCTAGAGCCTTGAGATTCAAAGGTGTCTATGATGATTCAGTCCTTGCTGTCAGAGGGAAGTGGAGGAGATGCACCCTTCATAGCATGTGTATTCCTCACACTGTATTGGGTATCCATCTAATCCTGGCTTTCTGGCCACAGCCTTTAATAATAGCTCTGTGGGGTAAAGGACACATGCAGGTTTCTCAAGGCACTCCTGATTCCCAACCACTTGACTGGAATTTTTATTGCCCTGCCTGACCTGCTGCTAAGTTCACACCTGTGGGCACTGAATCATTTCTCCTGTTCCCCTCCACCACTTAATTTTCTAATGATAGTTCTTTCCAGTCGAAGTATTCAAATTCCAACAATAGTCCTGCCTGCCTCTGACTCCCTGGAGAACTGAAAAGGGTTTCTTGCAGAAATGTTGTGATTTTCTTGTCTCTCCACCCTGCCTGTGGAAGGGAGTGTGATCATCTGGCCTTGCTTTTGATGAACTGTTATCCACATGGAAAATCATCTCACATCTTATTTTACTTGCTAATGCCTCAGTTTGTTCCTTTTTTCTTAGAGCTTGTTAGCTGACCCTTTCGTAAGCTGTGGATGTGGTAAGACTAGCGTAGTCTCTCTACTCAAAACGCTGCCCTCTGGGCGCTCACTCATTGGAAAGAGAGATGAAGGACCCAATGGGGAGATACATTTTTAAGGAAAACCTGATAAAGTTAGATTTATCTAACATTTGAGATGAAAAATGGTACACTCAGCCTCTTCTTCTTCTGGCCCCTCCTTGATCTAAAGATCAGCTGGCTTTCAATGAATAGTTGACTTAACCTCCTAGATGGTGACAGATGGGCACCTGTGTGCTTCATTGGTGCAACATAGCAAGTGAATGTTCAAGATGGGCCCAGTATCTGCACACAGATACCATGAATGGCATGACCCTGGAATTTGCTTTTGAGACCCCTGCATATAACTAAAACCCAGTCAAAATGGGTTTTTCAATTGTCAGGTGAACTATCTCCTTCCCTCTCTTGCAGAAAAGCAGGTAAGGGTGGGAAGCATTCTTTGTAAGATCAAAATTGTTCACAGGAGACTGAGATGTAAACACAGATGAATGATAGCTTTTATATAGGCCCAGATTTTATGCTAACTTTTGGTTCTGGGATGCACGTTGTTATCAAGCAGTACTGTGTTTTGCCTACTGAGAGGGGAACAGACTAAAGAAGGGGGGGTGGATGCAGCCATTATAATTGGGTGTAGCAGTCTTCCATTGAGTCAGAATGGAGTCAGTATCTGCTGGTAGAGAGGAGGACAGAGATGCTGAGCAGCTGTTAGTCTCCTGAAGATTCAGGGTTGCACTGAGTGTGATGGCCTAGCCCTGTGGTCTTGCTGGCTGAGCACAGCACCTCTGCTCTGTTGGGGCAGAGCCCATACTATCTTTTTTGGGGCTGGGTGTATTGAGCAGGGTGCTTTGACCATTCCCATGGTAAGGACATAACCTACCAACCCTGTCTCACAGGGCGCAATTGTTTCCTTTTGGGTTCTTAGGTTCCGAAAATCTAACTGCGCTCTAGGCAACTAACCCCAGTGCCACTCAGATGATTTGGCATCTAGATAAAAGCATGTTATATGACTTGAAAGAGAATGAACTTAGCAATATGCAGTGATGGGGTTACTGGAAGGTGGACTTCATCTATCCATAGATGGGACAGGGCTCTTGGTGATGAGATTACTGGAAGGTGGGCTCCATCTAGACAGGACTCTCATCTATCTTTGCTCCCTGTAATAGTGTCTGGTACTGAATGGAAGCAGGAGTAGTTGAATACAATGTGCTGTTTCCAGTGTTTCTCCAACTGCTGTGACTAATATTAATAACAAAAGCTGACCACATTCTTTCCCTTCATCTCTGACTTGTCCTAAGTTACTGAATTTTCTCACAACCTTTCAGGTAGATCTTGCAGAAGAGAGTGAAGTCAAATAACTAAGTCAGGTTCATGAGCTGTCAGGGGAGGGGTGGAGAGTGAGCACCTCTCAGCCAGGATCATGGCAGAGATCCTAGGTGTGGTTGCTCATCTTGGCCAATGGTGGGCGTTTCTTTAGAAGAGGAGGTGACCTTGACTAAGTGGAATTGTTAGTCCCAGGGTGAGCTGGGGTGCGCCTGGGGCTGCTGCCATCAGCCTCAGCTGTTTACAGCTCCCTGGGACTGAAAAGTGTTTACTTTCCAAGGAGGCTGGGTTTCAGCACTGCTTCTTCTGGCTTATCTCCTCAATGGATGAGCAGATGGGTTTCTTTGTGACCAGGGACTTTCACACATATAATTGGTGCAAAGATGGTCAGAGAAAAGATGAAAGTGTATGGTTTGTAAACATATACCCTGTTTATTAGCCAAAAAAAAAAAAAAATACTAAAAAGGAATTTAAGATCCAATAAGATTGCGTACATTCAAATTGGGGTAAAAGAAAAGAATAACCAACATGTCATTATAAGACAGAGACAGGAATTAGACTTGGCCGGTGCTGCAGGAAGCTTGACACACGTTTGGCCCTCAGCCTGCTTGCGGCCAAATTAGGAAAGGAAACCTGTCCAGTGATCCTGGACTCCCAGCAGGCACGGCAAAATCAGCAGAGGGCAGAGGATGCAGCAAAATGCAGTGAGGCTTGGCAGGGTGGGGGCTGTAGAAGTGCTGGGCTCCCCTGAAAACTCTGCATGGGAGAGAATTTTTATTGCTGCATGTTGTCAGCTGTGTGTTTTTCTTAGAGTGTTCATTAGTGGGATATAGTGACCCTTCTCACCAGTATTAAATACACAAGCCCATCTTTAGTTGACATTTCTAGATTACTGTAAACCTTAATCCTACGTGATTTCTGCCTTTTGAATCAGGACGTGTAATTCCTTTTTGCAAGAATCTCATTCTGTTGCAAGTCGTGCTGAAAACAGCTCAGTGCCGCATCCCTTTAGGCGGGAGATTAAATCACCATACACTTTGATTTCAGTCGACTCTCAGGTTTTCCGAGATGGGTGATGATCTGGCATGATGATATAACAAAAATACTTTGTCTTTATTCATACTTTTATAGTTTATAAAGCAATTTGTAGGTCCAGAAATTGCATTTTCACAATCTTATGAAGCAGATTGTTGGTCTTGCTTCATGCTTGAGAATGGTAAAGCTTAGTAAAATAGAGAACTGAAAACAAGAAGAAACCGGAACCTTCTAGTCTTCAGCCCAGTGCAGTTGTCTTTGAGAATAACTGCTTTGGTTTTCTGTTGTTTTATAGAATGTGTCTCCACATAGTAATAATGATGCTTTTTGTAGTAGGTTTTTTTTTTTTTCACATTATTGTTAGCCCCAAGGTTCTTCCACCACCCTATTGCCCGTGCATCATCATCTTAATCTTTTGTGCCCATCCCACGCCCAGTTGTAGATGTTTTGAGGTGATCAAAAAGTTGAGAATGTGAGTCTCAAGTATCCCTCACTCTGTTGAAGGTCTATTCTGAATTAAAGATAGTAGTCTCCATTCAGTGGCCTCTGCCAGGATGTGACAAAGGGATCCATTGGGAATAGTGGCCAAGTATTAAATGTCTATTGGATCACTCATCTTTTGGAAGCTGGTCTCTTCCTTTTCTCTAAAGAGCACAAAGGAGAGAAGCAATAGATCAAAAAACCTAAGAACTTGCCAGAGCTGGCTTTGAACCCTGATCACAGATACCTGGTCCAGCGCCTTTTCTGTGAACCAAGACTTGGTCACCTCTCACATGGATCCAGACTGTAGAGACCAGGTGTGGTGAGGTGCTTGCCTCCAGGAAGGGCACTTACATGCTTTAGCACTGCCACCAGGGCCATATAGATACAGATGCAGATCTAGAAACATGTTGATTTGGAGTTTGCAGTTACCACATGATGCTTACTTTTGGATAAAAACCTTGAAAACACAAATCACAGCTACCATCTTTCTGTCCGCCTCTTCCAGCATGCTGCTCTAACCCCTTGCCTCTGCTAACATCTTGCTAGCATTGCCAGAGACCTCCAAGTTGCTCAGTTCAAGTAGCCAATTGTATTTCAATACTCATCTACCCTGAACTGAGGTGAGCCTGTGCACAATCCATCTCTCCCTTCTTGATATACCCTCTTCTGGGTTCGCCCTCTCTTCCAGTCTCCCTTACCAACAAACCTCCTCACCAGTTCCTTCTTCTTACCCTCATTTTAAAATGTTATCCCAGGACTCTATCCTTGATTCTCTTTTCTCCCTTGCCCACTTCGTAATGGTCTTTGTAGTGTCAGGACTTTAAATATGATGACCCACGCCTCATATATATGTGGACTATCTGCCTCACTCCACTGCATTCATTCCCATGAAACCCAGGATAGATTTTTCACCCCAAGCTTGTGCCTCAATGGCTTCCTCACTTTCAGTCCATGGCTTCTACATTTTTCTTGTTGTTTGGACAGAGATTGTCCTTCCCTGTTACATGTTTTCTGCTTCTCTCCTTCCCACCTGTTTCCCAGTTCTATGAACTCCTCTCATGTTCTGACATGATTCTGACCTGTCCCCTCCCAGGCAGTCCTGTAGGCTCCCTGCTTCTCTCTTTACCCACTTTCCCCTGGGTGTCCTCTGCTCCTTCTGAGCTCCAGTGTGTACTACTTTGTGGCTACATTTTGTAGTCAACCCGTCACACCTTTGTCTCTCCCCTTGGTTGAATCTCTCTCTGCTTGGCTGTGGGGACTTTTCAGAAGGCAGAATTATTAGGCTGGTCAGGGCAACTTTCTTTCACAGGGATGCCTGTTCTATTTCCTATTCCTGGGGAAGAAATTAAGCATTCCATCCACTCTGGCAGATCCACAAATAGCATCTATGGCAACATAGATGTACGTCACCTTCCTTACTGGTTGTTAACCCAACCATGCGCTGGATTTCAGCGGTTCAGGAAACCCCAGATTGGTGTATTGTCTCCTTATATGGTGACTATCTTTGTCTCTTATTATCATTTTTAGTATGAAATCTACTATATCTGATATGGGTATAGCTGTACCTGCCGCCTTTTGAGATCCATTTGCTTGTAGGATTATTTTCCAGCCTTTGCTTTCAATCTGTATTTTTCTTTAGCAGTTAGGTAGGTTTCCTGGAGACAGCAGAAAGTCAGATGCTGTTTTTTAATCCATTAAGCTGTTTATTGTTTATTCTGTTTATTTTTTTATTCACCAATAAAATTTAGGGTGATTATTGATAAGTGGCAGTCTATAGTTGTCAATTTATTCATTGCTTTTCTTTTTTGTGGTTCAGTTCGTTTCCTTATTCCATTCTCCCTGTTCAATCTTACATTGGCTTGTATTTTAAGGCTTCTTGTAGTATTTCTTGAAGGGTGGTTATGGTAAATTTTTGGAGGTTTTGTTTATCTGAAAAGGACCATACCACCCCACCCCAACCCTCCATATATGAAGGAAAGCTTTGCAAGATAAAGTATCCTTGGTTGGCATTTTTTATCTTGGAGTTTATTTTATACCTCACTCCATTGTCTTCTTGTCCTAAGTGTCTCTTCTGAGGAGTCTGAGGTGAGCCTAACAAGTTTTTTTTTTTTTTTATAGGTTATCTGTTTTTTGCCTCTCACAATTTCATTATATTTTACTTGTCTTGGAGTTTTTGGTATTTTAACTATAATGTGTCTTGGTATAGTTTTTCTTTCATTGTAGTATGTTGGTGTTCTTCTAGCTTCTTGTGCATCTATTTTCATTTCTTCAGATTTAGAAAATTCTCTTCAATTATTTCTTCAAATATTTTTTCAGTTCTTTTGTCTTTCTCTTATTCTTCTGTGATGCCTATTATTCTGATGTTGGTGTTGGTTCTGAATTCTTTTTCTCAAGTTGTCATTATTTCCCTGAGTGTGTCTTTATTTTATTTTCCCTTGGCATCTCTCTTTTTCTGTTTGTTTGTTTCTGTTTAGGTCTGAATCTTCAAGAGTGCAACCCTTTCTTCCATTTCTTCTATTCTTTGTTCTTGGTTTTTCCCTCAGCACTTTAGTTTGAACCTCTGTTTTTCTGTTAGTTTAATTTTCAATTTTCTTTTTAAGGATTTATTCTCATTTCTTATTCATTGACTGTGTTTTTCATCTCATTATTTTCCTTTCCTGTCTTCTCTGTTAAATCTTTCAGTTTTGATTGTGACAGCTCTGAATTCTTTTTCTGTCAGATCATAATATTTTCTTATACTAACCATGTTGTTGGTTTCAGTGGACTGACTGACTTTCTGAGGTATATTGGTCTCAGGATGGTTGGTTTGATTATTTGTGATTTTCCTTCTTCCCATATTTTGCTTTCAGATTTGCTTTGTCCTTGTGCTAATGCCACTGATGCCAGTGGGGTGCTATTTCTTGGTGATATTGCTGAACTGTAGAAGTATTTGCCAAGTTTGTGGGCTGCAGTGGTTGTTGGGCAGGAATAGAGGTGTCGGTCTCTGAAACTTCTCCCTCAGGTGCTCTTAACTCTGGATCTCTGCTAACAGCTGAAGACTCCAGCTCTAAGGTGGGGTGTTGGTGTTTCAGGACTGGAGTTCAGTCCTCTGGAAGGTGCTGCTCACCGGTTCGTTGGGGGTGGTTGTCCAGTGGCTCCATGCACTGTGTTGGGAACCTTCCCTGCCATGACTGAGGACTGGGGCACACTGATGAGGTGGGCTAAGGCGCATAAGTGGGGCCTGTGTTCACCTTCTCCCAGGTCACCTAGCACCCTGTGCTGCGACTGGAGACTTCCCTGCCAAGGGCTGGGGTGCACTGATCTCTGGATTTTTTAAAACGCACTTACCATGTCAGCCATGCAGCCACCTGCGTAGGCTGTTGAAAATTAACTTCGGTTGGGGCACATTCCCAGTAAACATTGCTGTGTATTGGAAAGCGTGTCTTGACATTTCTCAAATAAGAAATATTTTCATAGGCAAAATTCATGCAGTATGTAAGCAGGGGTTAGAATGACTTTATAGTTGGATGGCCTCAATTGCTGCTTCATGAGATTGTGAGTGCCCTGCCCATAGACACCGAAGGATCTGTTTAAGCCTGTCTTCTGTCTCTAAGTTACCAAGTCACCTGTTATTAGGAAGCCAGCCATCAATCAAGCATGCTAAGACACAATGTCCTGGAGGCAGCCACTCTCCCAGCCAACCCGTGTCCTTTCTGCCTGTGTACTCCCTCGTTGCTCCTTGGCACTTGCATTCTGAGTGGAAAGAAGTGCAAACAGAACTGGAGTCCAGGTTTACGACCCGTAGATTCTCTAATGAAAGTGAAAGAAGGAGTGTGAGGTTGAAATCCCACAGGTTTATATTGTCCATGCAGCTCTAGGATTCTAGTGACCATATCAGTGGAGCTACTGAGTCGATGGTGGTGTGAGTCTGTGTTGGGGCCTCGGGTGCAGAGAAGCTGCCTCCCTTCCAAGGCATTGTTGGCAGAGGATGCTTGGGGTGGGGGTTAAGCCTGTTGCCACTGTATAGTGCAGGTAGCAGAAATAAACCACAAGCTGCTCATTCAAAGGAAATACTACTGTATTATTGGGCTTAAATTTTAAAAAGAAGTCATTTATGAAATGGTTCAAACCTAGGCTAAGCCTGTAAAACTATTCAGCTGGACAAGAAACACATTATCCACCAGTTTATTTATCATGACAGTAGCAATCAAATTGGCTTTTCCTTTACTTTGAGACCCCTGAAGAGTGAGAAACTGTCTAGTGCCCTTGGGGTTGAAAAATCTGGCCTCATTAGTGATGGCTCTGCAATGGCCTCACATTGATATCTGCTCAGGATTCAATTCCTTCATAACTTATGCAGGGATGATATCATTGTAGCTACTCTATTTGAATGGGAATTGAAGCATTTGGCCAGAGTGCCTTGCCCAAATGTACACAGTTCCTGGTGATGGGACCGGGCCTACAAGCCAAGTCTTTGGTATATGATGTGACGGAATGGTTAGGTCTCAATGGGTGCTAGAGGGGAATTTGGACTTCTTCAGGTGGGAGAGCGCAGGAACACTGACCCTGCTGCAGATGCTTCTTGAAGAAACAACTGTGGCTGCCCCAGACTCTTTGGCTCTCATCTGGAAACACCTGAAAATGTAAATTTCTGAGGGGTTCCTGGAGGAACCCCAAACAGGGAACTTGTGTTTCCTTCTGAGGGAGTCAGCCTGCCACATGGTAGTAATACTGACTCTGAGTCTACGCAGCTCTCCTGTTTTTAGCTTTTCAAAGTCTATTTTAACATCTTGCCATATAAAATAATTTCTTTAAGTGGCTGTCTTTTATTCTTTTTTCCTTTTTAAATGCTGAGGTAGAGCCTGGTGTTTTTCTTTAAGTCAAATAATTATGAATATCAGGATTTATCTGCTTGTGTCTTCCAGACATTCTAAGGGAAAGTCTACAACACACCCTGCAAAATGGTGGCCCTGTCCTTGAAGATTTGTGTCCGTCACTGCAATGTGGTGAAGACTATGCAGTTTGAACCATCTACAGCTGTATATGATGCGTGTCGAGTCATTCGGGAACGGGTACCAGAGGCACAAACAGGCCAAGGTAGAACATTGCTTATTCACTGGCTTCTGGAAATGTTTGTGTGTGCTGAATAGCTAAAGGAACAGAGGCCCTCAGTAGTGCAAAGGCTTCTAGTATACATATTCTAAATAAAAAGTCCCTTTAGCCTAGGTACTTCTTACTTCCTGTGTGAGGCTAATGATGATAGTGACCACATCTGCTACATCGTCATCACACCCACCCTCATCAGCATGATTCCTCCCCTCCTCAATGTGTCAGCATATGCTCTGGGCTTTACAGGTCACTTTATGAGCTACCAGGTCATTTGCCCTCTGAGGTACAGCTGAAGCTGCCCCAGAAATCATAGGTTTTCTCTCTGCTGAGCCCTGTTTTACATACAGGAAAACTGCTCTCAGTAGCCTAAGCAAGATTGGAACTGCCATCAGGACCCAGGGCAACCCTTATGTTTCAAGTGCTTTGGAGGAACTTGGTAAACTTTTTAGTATCAAGTTTATAAAGTCACTTAAAAAAAATTTCACGATGCAGGTCCAAATGATTGACCACCGTTAATCTGAGTTTAAACAAAAACCTATGGACATTATATTTCCTCTCTTCCTTTTTCTTCTCTGTACATTTCACTTTTTTATTTTATTTGACATTTGAGGAGTTTTTTCCAAATTGATGAACCTTTTAGTGTGAATGTAAATAGACTTTATCTTAAAAATTGAAAGCATAAACTTAAAAAATAGCATCCATGGTAATTCTGAAGAGGAATGGGTCTTCTTGAAAACATCTGTTTCTCACAAAACCTTGTGATCTTTTGGTTTAAAAGTATTATTTATATTATTTGAAATACTGATATTTTTAGCTTACCCAAAACAAAAATATGTTTGTTCATAGCTTCAGTCTTAATCCATGATCTGGATTAAGTCTTTTTTTGATATCTTTACTTTTCTATCACTGATTTTCTACCAAATTTAAAAAAATCTTAGGGATGAATAACCACATAGTCTGGTGAAGGACTAGACCATTACAGATCTTGAAATTGTTTTTCTGAGAAACAGCAGGCCCTCATCTGGATCTCTGATGCTCCTTTGAAATATATTCAGGAAGAGACAAGTTTTCAGGCAGGAAATGAACATTGTTCTCTTCCTGGCACCAACCTCTTTTACTTCCTGGGTCAGATTCAGGGAACACAGAGAACACAGAATTTAATTATCCAATTGTTATTCATAAGTTGGCAATAGTTACTGGCAGAGTTTCCCTGTCACAGGAAACTCCTGATTACCTTTTATAGTCTATGTTGGGATGATGGAAGGATGATTTGAGGTATAAACACTCCATTGGTCCTTCTTAGCCTAAGCCTTTGAGCTTAGGCAGTCACTTCATTAATTCATTCACTTTATTAATTTTCCATGGCTCTCTGGGTTTCCTGGTTCAGGTTTCATCACAAGTGAGAGGGAAAGCCAAATTCAGTCAGAAGGAACTTTGGAACTGCTCTATTCTAGATGTCTACCTAAATCTTAAACAGGACTCTGTCCATTGTTTTTAAGGAATATGAACCTGTCCATGGGCATTATTTCTGCAGTTCACCCCTGACTCCTCCTTACCAGCTTTTGTTCCAATGGCTGCTGGTGTGGTCAAAAGGAGACCTTTCTTGGGTGAAGGAGAACACCTTCCTCCTTGCCAAGTCAGCAGGCTCAGGACCTGGGAATGAGTAATGGGTTCATTTCCACTTTGTAATATTTTCTTTCTGTTTATCTTCTAGCTTCGGATTATGGGCTATTTCTCTCAGATGAAGATCCCAGGAAAGGGATTTGGCTGGAAGCGGGTAGAACACTGGATTACTACATGCTACGGAATGGGGTATTCTGTTGCTCTTGTTTTTGTTTCTTCATCCCTTTGTACATGAGCCTTCCGTAGAAGCAAATGCTGTTGTGCTTCAAAGAGAACTGGCAATCGATTTTGATTCAAGGACATTTATTAATAGTTTTAATGTAGTGCACTTTGTAATGGCTATTTAGGTAGCAATAGAAAACATTAGCAAGTCCAAATTCTTGAAAGTTCAGAGAGAAATTAAAGCAGTGTCAACTTAGCATTTTACAGAGGTTCCATGTGCTGTTTTTGGACCTAGTCTCTGGGAAATAAGAGCAAGCCTCTCCTGCAGGTATATAGTGAGGTAACCCTGTAACTGAGGAAACACAAAAAATCATGAAGGTAGTTGGAGATTAAAGTGTTAATGACTATTTTTATGAAAGATTTATTCAAAATAGAAGTCTAATAATTAACAGTAACAACAACAAAGAATGATTATTGTTTTGGAAGTGAGACAAGTAATAAGTTAAAAGTGTTAAATGTTCAGATAATTTTAACCTCTGAGATTTTGGATTTTTGGTATATGAAAGGGACATAATACATTGACCAGTGATTCACAAAGCAAGGGTGAAGTATGCAGTGCCAATTAATTTTCCCTCCATAGTTTTATTTTTAAGAAGTATTGCAAAAAAGAAGCCTCATTTCAAAATAACTCCCTAACTTATTTCCCCTGTTTGGTCTTGTCATTACTGTGAAAACCATTTCTCCTGTGATACACCACTGTCGCAAAGAATTGTGGGGGTGTTATTTATGTCCTTTGTGACACCTATATGTTGAAAATTGCTGATAGCAGTGTAGGAGATAATTGCAGAAGCATGCTCATACTGTCTTTTTAAAAGCAAGTTGGAATTTTCCTCTGCTACTTCTCATTAGAGCAGATTCCTCCTCACCTTTTGGGAGGATGTGTGAACCTTTCATTTCACAGAGGTTCATTTTCACTAACTATGAGCTATAAATAGTACTTTGAATGCAACTCTACTATCAGATTTTTAAGAAATCTTTATAGAATTGTTTAACACTGGAAATTTTGTTTTAGTGATAGAAACCTCATGAGATCTTTAATGGAGGAAATCAGAATCTGTTGGGAAAAATTCCTTTTAAAAAGTGTGTCCAGGTTTGTATCTAGTTTCCCAGGTAGTGAGGATTATTTGTGTGATTTTGCTCTAGGATATTTTGGAATATAAAAAGAAACAAAGACCTCAGAAAATCCGCATGCTGGATGGAGCTGTGAAGACGGTGATGGTGGATGACTCCAAAACAGTTGGGGAGCTCCTGGTCACCATCTGCAGCAGGATAGGTGAGCACTCCCCTGAGGGGACCCACTTTTTGATTACATGCCTCTTCTTTGTTTCACTCCCATTTGGTTTCATAGATGATGTCTGCCCATTTCCGAGAGGATGTCTGTTCTCCCAGTTTGCAGGTGTCACTCACTGGTAAACACAAATTTTTAATTCAGTCACAATAAAAAGTTGAGTTTTCATTTCCCTTTAAAAACCTTAAAGAATTTTTACCTTGAAAACAAAATCATGTGTTTCATTCAGTCTCACAGATGTTGCTGGGACTCTCACAGACTTCTAGAATATTCTTGAAGACTCATGGCAAGAGTGTAGATAGGACTTAGTGACAATTTTTCTTCTTAAAGCTTCTCCTGCTCTCCCCAGAGAGCAGCTCTTCCTTCCACACGAAGTCCTTCAAGTGTCTAAAGACAGTAGCTTTTAGTTTTCTGAAGGAAATGCCATCCCTTCAGCTGCACTTACTGTTTCACATTCTCATGCCTTCTTGCGTCATTTCTGCTTTTGTTCTTGTTTCTTGAAAATTACAGAGGAAACTTGATCTTGACATTTTAATGCCTTCACTAGCTTCAACTCAGCCTAGTAGTGTTATTCGATGTGTTCTCCTTGGGTGCCCCCCCCCCCCCCCAGCCCCAATCTTCCCCCTGGAAAGGGCTTTTCCACTCATCTGCCACCAAAGACCCTTTGGAGTATTGCAGAACTGAAGTAGAAAGAGGTTGATAACAAGGTAATAAATTAGAATTGTAACCTAATTTCTGTTTTCTAGGAATAACAAACTATGAAGAATACTCTTTAATCCAAGAAACCATCGAAGAAAAGAAAGAGGAAGGGACAGGCACACTTAAAAAAGACAGGACGCTGTTACGGGATGAGAGGAAAATGGAGAAGCTGAAGGCTAAGCTTCACACAGATGATGACTGTGAGTGTGTGAGAAGGAAGTGTAATAGAGACTGTGTTTCGCCAAGTTTCTTCTCCCACTTCCCTTCATTTATATATCCCAAGGCTGGAGTTTTGGCTTTCACTCAGTCTGTAAAGACGCAGAAAGAAGCTGACTGTAATACCTCTTCACATCCAAAAAATAAATCTCTTACTATCAAAAATACACTTCATGCTCCTGTTTTCTCTTGATATTTTTTTAAATTTATTTTTAGTCTTTAAATCACAACCTTGGTAAATGGTTCTTGGGATACCTCCTCCTCCCTCCTCCGTGTGGTGCTCCCTCCATTCTCTCAAACCCCATTCTTTGTTGTTTAGTAATCTGAACTAAGTCCATTAGTCTCTTTCTTTCCTGTGGCAGTGTTCTTTCACTGGGTGAGGGATTGTGTTGTTGGAACCAAGCGAATCTTGCTGGTAGTTTTCAGTCCTAAGATTGCATTGGGCTGCCAGTCTGTATCTCTCATGCTCTCTCACTGGAGGCTGACTTCTCCAATCCCATATCCCTGTTGTTTTGCAGCTTTATTTTATGGTTCTGGCATCAGTTTTAGGGGTTTTCACCCCCTGCCAGTGTTGATGGAGAATTTTCTCTCTGGATACAGGCATCCGTGAATAACCATTGTAGATCATCTCCTCTGTCTCACTTTGCAGCCCTGTTGTGGGGCCGATGCCCCCAGTTCTTGGCCCTCATCTCCTCTCCAATATTGTGGGGAGGGACACCTTCGTCTCCTAAAAGGCATCTCCAATATGAAGTCTTGGGTTGTCTAGATCTGGGGAACGCGTTAGGTGCACTTTGTGACGTCATGTTTTCATAGTTGTTTCTCTTAATATTTTTTAACAGTTTGTGTGAACTGCTCTTCAGATCAGGTTGGATGCTTTCCTGCTCTTAGGTCATTTAGCTACAGTGTTTCCCCTCATTTCCTTTATTTTTTGTTACATTTGTTTTTTTGGGGAAAAAAAGAGACTGCTAGAGGCATCATTTTCTACTGCCTCTATTTGTTACGTGCACATTGGTGTGTCATATAATATGTTTTTCTCTTCCTTTTAATTACTAAGAGCTGGGGGCTGGATCAGGTTCATGTGTATATTTTACTTTTTTTTTTTTTTGGCAGAGGTAATATTGGTTTACTATTTGTATATGATTTAGGGATGTGGAGCCATACCTCCTCAAATACATGTCACCACACCCACTCACCATCAAAACACCCATAGCCCTTTAGTTTTGCACATTAGGCTCCACTCCATCTCCCATTCTAATAGCTTCAGTTCCATCACTGGATTTCTAGGGTTTGTTTTGATATAGTTTTGCCAGCTCCTTTGTTTTGTTTCTCTGTATTCCACATATGAGTGAAATCTTTATATATTTTTCTTTCTCTTGATTTATTTCACTGGGCATTATCCTCTCCAGTTCCATCCATGTTGTTGAAAATAGCAAGAACTTTTTATAATTTGACTATTGTAAATAGTGCTGCAATGGACATCAGAGTGTATATATCCCTACAAATTGTGTATGTAGATTTTTTTAAAATAAGGATTCCCTGTGTGGCCTTATATACTTCCCTCATAAGTTATATCTGGTTATCTACTTTATGATATTGATAGCCATTGATGATAATTGTATAGAACCACTATTTTCCTGCATCTTCCAAATGGCAATAAAATTCTATCATAGCAAAGTCCTTTTCTCTGGTCACACAGCTAATTTATGAACAAATCAGTAGACACACTCTGCATGCCCCAAAACCTGTGCTGTGTGCCTCTGGCTGCCTGAACCCTTCTCAGGGGATTTTAATTTATGTGCAGTTTGCTGAGGTTTCCTGCCTCTGTCCTTCATTGTTCCTGCTCTTGCTGCTATACTAGGAAGGTGTCATCATTGTCATTATGAATATTGATCTTCAATGGGACATTTATTTCCTCTGGTTCTTTCTCCATTTTCTTTTTTTCTGCCTCATTTGCTTTCTAGTTTCATATTTTCTTCAAAGTGAGACTTTAGTAGACAAATCCTCAGGTTTTTATTATGTGTGTGATACTCTCCCAGCTACTGAGGTGGATCTAACACATTCCCTGTGCTATATTGTTGCTTATAACCTAGTGAGGGCTATAGAAAAGACTTACTCACAACATGTGTGTTAAATACAGGGTTGAGAACTGTTTTTCAGTTCACTGATATTGAGGGATCATCCATTTCTGGGTACCTGACTACTAGACAAGTGTTTGGGGGGAGATTCTAGTTGGCTATGGTCAGGATCTGACCAATTTTCTGCTCTGAGTCCTCACCTTTCCAATTAATTTTGTTTTCTTCCTCTTTTCTGCTTAGGGTTAGAGGTAACTCATGCTTAGAATTTGTAACTCACTTAAAGAGACTAAAGTGTCTATTTTGATTTAAAGGAAACTTATAACTTGGTTGTGTCGGCATATTATAAAGTCATTGCAATACTTTAGCTAACTTGAGAATGGTAAGGAGTTGCTCTCATTTGCTTTTTACTGTGTCTAATGGCACAGGGTGGTATATGTAAAATTATTTTGGAAAGTTAAAAAACAATTCTAATATAAAGGGTAACTGTAACTAAATGTGCATTATAGGAATCTGCATCCATAGCTTACTGCTGTTTTGAGAAATCCTCTTTCACGAAGAGAAAAAATAAACACTTCTTTCATACATCTTGTTGTATTGCAGTAAATTGGCTGGACCACAGTCGAACATTCAGAGAACAGGGCGTCGATGAAAATGAAACGTTACTGCTTAGACGGAAATTCTTTTACTCAGATCAGAATGTGGACTCCAGGGACCCAGTGCAACTGAACTTGCTGTATGTTCAGGTACAGTATTTAGTCCTCAGCTGTAGGGTGGCTGAGATTTCAGGAAGCTCCTCACTGGGTCTTGGCTCTTCCTGGCACTGTTTGTCCAGTTTCCAGTGGACACTGCTCATGGGTCCCTCACTCATGTTCTGCATGTGGTCTACACAGTGTTCAATATGGGACAAAGGTTGTCCAGGGGGTCTCTCTTGGCCCCACTGATTAGAACCTGGGTTTGGTACTTTTTCTCTTCCTGGCTTTGAAAGGCACATAGCTGGCTTACCATTACACATTACACGTGCATTAGTTCACATTGATAGCAAGTGAATGTACTTCTCATGACTGAAAGCTATTCTCTCAACAGCCTTTATGACCTTACTGGAAATTGTTTCAACTCAGAGACGTTCTCTTTAACTTACCGAGTTGTAGTTTCCCAATATGTAAGATGTAGATTCTGCACTAGATGAAATGCCAGTCTTTTTTTTTGGTTCAAAGAAAAGATCCATTTTTCTCCCCGCTTTTCTTTCATTCTTTCCTTTCCTTGGTCTACCTATCTCCCCATAGAAATATGCAGGGGTCAGCAATATGCAGCCATGTTGTCTGCCTGTTTTTGTAAATAAAGTTTTATTGGAACACGCCTCACACATTTATGTATTACACATCAACCCCGTTGCACATCACACAGTTGCTTATGTGTTGTCCATGGCTGTGCTTGTGTTCTAGTGACAACATAGTTGTGATGGAGACTGGGATGACCCAAAAGGTCTGATTTTACTGCTAGGTTAGAGAAGTTTGCTGACCCCTGAGTTAGAGATGGAAGAATGGCATGGAAGGAGAACTGGGAGGAAAGAGGCTAAAGGGCCAGCAAGAAGGGAGCTATTAGGACAATAAGAAAATGCTTGTCTTGAGGCTCAGAAGCCTAGCTTAGAGCATCCATCTGAGAGTTGTCTGGAGTCATTTGACTAGCGATAAAAAGAAGAGAAGGAAGAGGGATAATTCGCAATAATAGTGATGAATTAAGAACTGGGAAAGGGACCACAGATACAGTGAATTCCTGATTCTAGCTTCGAGGACTGTGCATTGCTCATCATTTCCTCTAAGTATTTGCAGTATTGAATTCTCTCCCCATCTCTGTCTCTCTGTCTGTCACTCTGTCTCTCTCCTTTTCTCTCTCTCATTACTACTGATACTTTCTGTGCATTGGCCATTTTGGGGAAAGACTTTTATTTGCTTTAGTCCTATGCTGAGTTATCCCAAGTATCTGGAAAGTAGCATCATGGGTTGCTCAGCACCTTTCCCTTGCTGCCCAGGTAGGGCGCTCTGGTGCAAGAACATATCAATGGAGAATGTATTTTCCCCCAAGCTTATGATGCTTTTGCTTCCTTTTGTGTTACAGGCTCGGGATGATATCCTGAATGGTTCTCACCCTGTCTCCTTTGAGAAAGCTTGTGAGTTTGGTGGATTTCAAGCCCAGATACAGTTTGGACCTCATGTGGAACATAAACACAAACCTGGATTTTTAGAGTAATTGACCTTTCATTTTTCTCTCTTTCATTTTTTTTTAATGTCATTTCATTTTAAAACTCCTATGCAAAACACATGCTCTAGGTTCATTTATTTGTGGGGTTGTTAGCTTTTACTCAATTAAGACCTTAGGGGAAAGCAAGAGCCTGGTACTTCATGTTGGGATCATCACAAAGTCGTCTTCCCTAAGTTCAGCCAGCGTGTGACTCTCATCCACAGTCTGATGTACCCTCCAAGCACCCCACCAAGCTGTTTTCTAGTCAGTCTAGGATATCTCTGGGGTAAAGGAACTTCCTTCATCCTCCGAAAACTGCCCATTAGAACATTCCTTATCTGTACCAGATCAAATTTTATCATCTTTTCATTTCTTCTTAAGACTCATGTACTACAATGGCAGAACATACTGTTCATGTTCTTTATTCTACTCTTACAAATTCTTCATTTTTTGGCAAGTATGATATGTACATAAAGTATTTAATCTACTCTTTTCACCCATTTGGTCTTTGTTCTCATTTATAACTGAGGGAGGGTGTTTTTTTCTGAGTCAGTGCTTGGAAAGTCAGGATAAAGTTAACCCTACAGATCATCATGACAAATCCATCATGGACCCTAGGGAATGTAAACCAGGAGTGTATATACAAAATAGAAGATTTCATATATTTCTTGCTTTGCTGAAATCCCTTCCCCCCCTCCCCCTTTCCTTTCCTGCTTTCTCTTAGTACAGGTTAAACATTTGGCTAGGAACATGCACACAACATCTCACTCCAAAGGGTCTTGACATGATGACCTAGAGTGTAATGTTGTAGAGACTTTGGAAGTGGGGACTTGTTGTGCATAGATGGATGTCAGGTTTTCTTTAGGTTCTGCCAGCATGCCATGTGTTGAGTAGGTTATCCATGGTGTTGTATTCCAGTCTGTTAAGAGGCGAGGGTAATGTCAATGCTACTTGGCCCTTGACCCTATTTTCATTTTGGAGGAAATTAGTTGGGACCAGCATATGCCCTACAGCATGAGGAAAATGTGACTTTTCTCTTGATGGTAAAGGATGTCTGGCCAATATACTGTTTGGATAAACTGAGTTGTTCCAGAAAACTTTATCCTTGGTTAATGAATCCTCAAGGACTTTTCAGAGTAATGCTTTGTCCTACAACATATACCATGAGGTGATCCTGAGTCTCTGGGCTGGGCAAGTTCCGCCACTGACTTTGTTCTGTACTTGCCAAATGAGTCCTATGGCTGAGTGTTCCTCAGCCAGTTTCTACTCAGTTTGTCTAATTTTCTTTGTGCAAAAGCAGCAAGAAATTTGCCGTTCTTTCACCTTATGAAAGATTATGAGCACATGGATCTTTTAGGAGTGTCCACATTTCCACATTTTAACCTCACAGCAGACAGATTTTGTTTCTCAAAACTGTGGGTTATAGCAGTGGAAATGGATAAACACCAAAAACTGGTTAGGACTTGGAAAAACAACGTATTTTCTGTTTGTTTCTTGTAATGATTGATGAAAGATAGGTAAGTGGAGAGTACACTTTTAAATCAAAATTTTTTAAATGAAATGTTTACCCATGTTTAGATGTTCATGACTGTAAACCTACAAGGCCCTGATGAGAAGGTGATCCAAACATAGCTGTCTGTTGACATCCTCATCTGCTTATGCTTTACACTCATTAATGCCTTTTCTCTTGCACTTTGGAATATCTAATTCTCAGGGCCTCCTGGGGAATTGAGAAAGCTATCATTATGTAACAGATTTGGAAGAAGAGACACAAATCAGTTTACTGATTTGTTTACAGAGTTTTTCTGCAAGTTGCTTTTGACATATGACACTGAGTCCTGCCACTTGCAAAGGGATTCCTGCACTCAGGGCAACATTGCCTCTTTCACTGTTTTCCAAATATGCCACAAAATGAGGAAGGCACTTAACAATGCCACCATGAAGTACTTTGTGTAACTGGTTGCACCAGCTGTACCACAACAAATCCATAAAGATTAGCTTAATTCCATAGTGTAGAGATATTTGTGTAGAGATTACAAAAAGTATGAGACAATTAGTATTGCTCACATAGTGTCTATTGCAATTTATGGGGCTGTTGTATGCAGCTTCCCTACACTCCATTAAAGATGTCCCTTCTCTTAATAGTCTAGGTGGCCAAGGTTAGACAATTATATTCAGTCAGTTTTCTTATTTCTCAGATCATAACACAAAGCTCATGTCTCTAGTGGTATACGTTCTCTTGCTCAGGTTCCAAATTAAAACAAGCTTATTAAGCCTACTGGCAATTTTTTTCCTTATGAATTTGATTTACTTTATAATTAGACCAAATCTAGTGTAGGTAATGAGGCATTTTCATTTAATGTAGATGTTTAATTGTGTACATTATTGCACATACCGTACAGGTAAAACTTCCTGCAGATGTTTCTTAATTAAAACTAAATGGCGAGGTTGTGTTTCCCCAATTGTTTGTTGCCTAGTCGGAACCTGTTTTGGGGTAAGGTACCTGACCTATGCCACTGACTGACTGGAGGTATGTCCAGCTTTTATGTTTCTTTTATCATATAACTTTCATATATGCTGTCTATTTCAACAATTCAGAGTTTTAAAAAAAATTGGAGGTTACAGTTGTAACAGAGCCAATTTGAAGATAACAGTCAGGCAGAGATTTCAGTTATATAGTTTTTGGGTGAGATATTTGGATGTATATGTAATGAAAACATTTACTTCAATTTTTAAAATATCTGTTCACTGTTGTCCAAAATAAGCATTTTAGGAGACTGTTAAGCTTTTCTTCAGACCCTTGAATAATTTTTGGACTCAGCAATGCCTGAGTGAAGGTGTTGGTACAGAATAATTAAAATCAGAGACAAAAGATTTTCAAAATTTTCACGGCTTTAAAAGATTTAATGTCTCCCATCTTCTCTATCGACAGGAAAAATAGAAGAGATACTTATTTTCAGAAATAAGGTCCAGAAGCTGTTAGAGCTGTAATTCAGAAAGCAGCCAGTTCTCTTCAGTTGAGTCTCATATGCCTTAACTCTACAATATGTTTCTTCAGGTCATCTCCAAAGAGTCCCAGAAATGAACATTTTATCAAGGCATGAAGTATAAGCAACACAGTCTAACAATTAGATATATACACTATACTTTTTTGTGCTTACAAAATAAAGCCATGTGTTCTTCCTTAACTCGCTGAAGACTTCATGTGTGTTCTGTTGTGTGAAGTATAGGGAGGATGCAAGGAGATACTGCATACTACTTCTGTGCTATTTTTGAGACTACATCCTACTTGGCAAATAAATGTGAAATAATTATAGAGAGAATTACAACTTGGTTCTGATTTCCCACAAGTTCTAACCTTTTAAACTGTGTTTCAGATGCAAGATAGTCTATTTAGGCTTCCAAAAGTTGCAGGGAAGTCTATGGGGTCTCCTAAGGATTGTTCTAGAAAGGTGACAAGAGTATGGGGCAAGAAGCAACGTTGATCAAAGAATTTAGCAAAATATAGGCAATCACAAAACATTTTGTAGTAATGACCAACTTCTGGATCCTTGAAAACATTCCAGAAAACGTTAAGAAGTGATCAGAGTCAGAACTTTCTATGGACTTACAGTATCAGAAAAGATAAGATGTACGAATGCATTGAAGTCGAGTCTATGTTATAAAAATGAAGATAGCGCTAGGTGATGGGTATAAAGTATTCACTATGTAATTCTGTGTTTGAGATTTTTTTTGCAATAAAATGTTGGGGAAAGATTGATGGTGGCCTAAAAGAATAGAAAAACATTGTACATCGTCCAAACTAGTTTTGGGGAGGTAAAGTAGAGAAGAGATACAAACGTGATAGTATTACTACAAGGAGAATTATGGAAACAAAGTCAGACTTTGGCAAATGGAATGCACAGAAAGAAATATGTGAAATACTGCCAAATAGTTAAGCATCTTAGCAAATGTAATAAATCTGTAAAGGTAGAATTTCTCATTTTGGATGGGATTTTTTTTTTTTCAAATCCTGTTATTTCTAAAAGACATACTTAAAAGGTACAGAAGTTAGTTTAAAGGCATTGGAAATGATGTACTAGGTATCAGTTGTATCAAAGCTAGAGAAGAAGTGTCACAGAAAATAAATTTTGAGATAAACCATAAGTGGAGATAAAGGCAAGACTAGCTCACCAGGATAACATTAATTTATGAACCTGTATGCGCCTAATATTACCTTAGATATGTAAATGATAAATAAAAAATATAAGGAAATTCAGACACACAAATTTAGTGGAATAATTTAATATACCTCCCTCTGTGAGTAATTAGTAGAACAAAATCAAAGAGAAATGAAACACTAATTAAAAGAAAATACTGAAATAGAAATCATAGAAGGGTCAACAAAACCTAAAGCTGATTCTT
This sequence comes from Uropsilus gracilis, assembly GCA_004024945.1. Lineage (NCBI taxonomy): Eukaryota > Metazoa > Chordata > Mammalia > Eulipotyphla > Talpidae > Uropsilus > Uropsilus gracilis. Next base: position 81,993 of record PVHY01001651.1, read on the forward strand.
GGAGCAAAAAAATTAAAATATATAAACCTCTTGTAGATTTTATCAAGAAAAACAAAGATGAGCCAAGAGTAAATATTATTAGTAATGAAAATGGTGCAGAATTTCAGCTACAGATATTTTTAAAACTCATGAGGAAATGAAGTGGAAACTTGATAATCCAAAAAAAAAAAAAAATTAGACACATGGATAATAAGAAAATCTAGATATATCCATAATTTTGAAAGAAATTATATCATCAGTTTAAAATAATCAAAGCAAAGTCTTAGCTTATTTCAGAAAACAGAAAAAAAAAGTAAAAATCCTTACCTTAATATAGAACCAGTCCGGGCACGGTAGCTTGTGCTTGTAAGCTTCAGCCTATGAAGCGGCCGGGGCTAGGGATCACAGTTTGAGTCCTGCCTGGGGCCCTTTGTGAGACCTAATTCCAAAAAATAGCTGGGCGTGGTGGTGCGTGCCTGTAATCCCAGCTACCTAGGAAGCTGAGGCTGGGGATTGCTTGAGTCTGTGGTACCCTGGGCAACGAGAGCCTGCGGTTCCACAGGCAAAAACAGCGAGACCTAGTCTCAAAAAAAAAAAAAAAAAAAAAAAAAAAAAAAAAAAAAAAAAAAAAAAAAAAAAAAAAAAAAAAAAAAAAAAAAAAAAAAAAAAAAAAAAAAAAAAAAAAAAAAAAAAAAAAAAAAAAAAAAGAACCAGTAAACCTATATTATCAAAATTAAAAACCATTAAAATAAACTATATTGAACCTTTAAACTGAATATAGATCCGCTATTCACAAAAATTGACAAAACATTAACCAATTCTAACATGACATTTTTCTATGCACATATTTCTGTGTATGTGCAAATTATTACTGAGTAACATTTCTATGCACATATTTCTGTGTATGTGCAAATTATTACTGAGTAACATTTCTTTTGGAGATGCAATGTTTATTGAATCCATTGGGTATGGTAGCAATAAGACTTTGGGGACAAACACTGTCAAAAATTCCTGCCCTTGTGGAACTCATACTCCACAGTAGAGAGGTAGATAGTAAGTAGTAACAAATAAGGAATATACGCAATAAGAAAAAAATTACTTTTTGTTTGGAAAATGAAATGCTGTAGTTGCAGGTGACACAATTATCTATCTATATTGATAATCCCCATGATCTGCAGAGAAGCTTATTAGAACTAATAAAAGTTGCAAAGCCTTTGGGGAAAAGGTTGTTAGGTAACAGCAAATAGGATTCTGATCCATGAGCAACCAGAAAATGTTATTGGGGGAAATAATATATCGCTAATAGTAGCATGAAGGGTAATTTATCAGTGATGCTATCAAAATAGTCCAGGAACTAACCCATAAAATAGGCAAGTTTATTGAAGACCAGGAAAGGTCCAAATAAAGGAGTAATTTCGTATGTTCGTGTACAGGAAGATGTCATTAAAAACGCTATCCAAGAGTATCTGTAAATTCAGTACATTTCCAAGGAATGTCTTATTTATCAAGGAATATGACAAACTAATCTTATAAGTAATATTGAGATCTTAATAAAATTATGAAAAAATTAATATAGACTCTTCATGGCTGGAAAATGACCAAGGAGAATAAAACTACACAGAGAATGCTCCCAGTTTCTTACAAAGCTATAATAAGTAAAACACTCTTACGGACTTAGAGCGATACAAGACATCTTAAAGGTTGATAAATCACTTGTATAGAAATTAATGGGCAAAAAACATCACCAAGGCCGAAGTGAAGGTTTAGACTGGAAAAAGAAGTTTGTGTACTTGTCCTGTTTGCTTATTCTCTGGAAGTATTTTACTGAGAAAACAAAGCAGCCCAGGGTATGGAGCTCCATTGGGGAAGAACAGAATTTAGAGTGGACTTGGAAAAATTTCCCCACAAACTGAAGATAATTCTACTGTCAACAAGCAAAGCTTTTGACACAGTAGGAGGTCTTAAGTCAGTTTTTCTCTTGGCATCTGTTCAAACACATACTCCTCCTTTGGAGTTGGTGTTCTATGTGCTTTTGTCAGAATAATTTGGCTGTAGACTCTTGTTTTCAAAATAGCAGTAAGACAGGCTTTTCAGTGTTTGTTTTTCACCAGCTCTGTCTTCTTTATTCCTCACTACTACCTGCCGTTCCCACTAACTTAAAAGTAAAATACCATCAAAGATCACTTTCCTCCATTTCTGCACTGTTTGTGTTTTGTTCCCTTTGCCCTGGGCCCCTGATAGGGTAGAACTCTGCTTTCACTTTAGGGGGGTGGTGCTGCATTGGCACAGACTTGTAGGATTTGTGCCTGTGTCCTTAACTGCATTCACACTCCACGGCTTTCAGACCAGCAGCCTCTGGTTTCATCCAGCCCTGAGCCATGTGAGCTTTTGGGTAGATTCCTGTGCTAAAACTAAATGGCACTGCATTTGGCCTGGGAGCTCAGAACCACTGTGTGGCAGAGACAGGTTTTCAAAAACCCTCCCCCATGCTTCCCTCAAGTCATCTTCATTCTCTACTAAATTTCATTCTCAACACATTTCCAACGCAACCAGTGCTTTCTACCCCCGTTGTCCCCTCCGTTAACCGGCACTCACCCAACACTCTCAGTCACCCAGACATCTTTGAATCAGTGTGTCCATTCCATAATTTGAGTTCTGCCCACTGTGCTGATGACTGTAGCATATATCAGAATCACCCCAAGGATGTGTTAAAACACATTGCTGGGCCTCACTCCACAGCCTCTTGCTCAGCACAGTTGGGGTAAGGCCTAAAAGTCAGCACTTCTAACACATGCCAAGCAAGTGCTGATGCTGCTGGTCCTGGGAGCTGACTTCTTCATTAATACCACCTTTGAGATGTTGTTAGTCACCTGGCGAGTCATCATGAAGGCTGCAGTCAGGACCCTTAGTGTTTCTAAGTTCCTTGGATGACTTGTCCTGGCAGCACCTCTCCACCCCCATCTCTCCACTCCTCCACATGTGCAGTACCATTCCATGGTTGTGGACACATGTGTAATGATGCCCTCATTCCTCACCAATGAGGGGGCATTCTTTTTTTTGTATCCACATGAGCAAGTACTCCTCATGAGGATCTCTTCTCCTTTTTAGGCGATAACACCAATTTAGGGTAAGTGAGTTAGTTCAGTTTTTTCCTTCATTAGCCTGTATTTCCAGCACCTAGGGTGTTGCATCTTCCCCATGATTGTGTAGCCCAATGGGTGTGTGCATGTATGCATGTATGCATGTGCACACCTGGACTTGGGAGAGAGGGGTAACGGTGCAGTGGCAATGAGCAAGCATGTGCACAAGCATGAACAAGCACAAGAGAATGTCAGAGAGTGAGAGCCCAGAAAAAGAGTGAAGATTCCTGGCAAATAGTTCTCTGAGCCCCCCAGACCCTGCCCTGCCTTTCCTGGTGCGTTTTTGTAACAGCTAAAACCAATAAAGAACCTATGCAGATTGGAACCTGATGTTGCCCTTGCAATAGGCTCTGAGGATTGGTTACAGGACAATTGGCACCAAGGGTGGAATGGTTCCCCAGCACCTTTGTAGGAGGCAGTGACTTGTCCCTTGTGGTGAGAGAAGCAATGAGTGTTTCCCAGCATCAGAGCTGCCTCCTATGAACTTGTACACTCACTGCCAGACCAGAAAACATCCTTAGACCCCCCTCTTTTTAGAAGTGCTTGTAGAGGCAGCTTTAATTTTATGTAAGAAAAAGAGGTTTTCATGAGTTTGTGGATTTGAATGCAAATCATATGTCCCAAATATTTTTTATTAAATTCCTTTCCCTGATTGAATGATCTGAATGTTTCTGAAAAACTAATGCCACATGGTCATTATCATCATTCTCTGATCAGGTGTTTCTGTTTCTTCCTATCTTTGGAGATTCTGAAATACCAATCAATATGATACCTTTTGATTATAAGGTAGAGAGGAGGACTGGGTTATAAGTGACAAAGAGTGAGGTGTCTGGAAACACCAGCAAGCCTTGTTGACTCTGGTTGTAGGCAACTTAGCACCTCTTAACCTCAATGTCTCTGTTTAAAATGGGATGTTTTCTACCAAGAGTTCTTGTCAGGGATAATGTATGCATGTAAAGCTCTCAAAATCATCTTTAATTTTTAATAAATAGCAGTTACTAGTAGTGGAAAACCACTATTAAACATAGCTTAAGCTGTTGGTTGGATAATCCAAAAAGTCAAAATATAGAGTTTACACTATCTACCCCTTAGGAACCCTTTGTTTTAGCTTTCAACGTATATATTCATTTATCAATCTTTAGATGCAGGGCCAAAGTCTTTTCTTTATATAGGACCCATGGTTAGAGTTCTACAGTGTCTCAAATGAACCACACATAATGCATCATCTATGAGAAAATTTAAAGGTGATCATGTAGTCTAAAGCAGAATAGTTCCAGATTTTATCTTTTCTTTTTTCTTTAGTATTTTACAGTTGTTTCATCTGTATCTAATAAATTTTGGGGAAGCATTTAGTAGTTACCTTTTTGTATATTTTCACAATTTGGGGGCTTTGGTGGCTTATTACATAACCATGTGTCAGACAGCCCCACAGCAAGGCAGGAGAACAAATATAGCTGACCTGCCAGAACGGAGTGGGGACTCATGAACAAAGAGTAAACTCAGTTTCCCACAGAGTAAGAAGAGCTCTGACTGGTCTCCCATCTTAGTGGAGGGAGGATCTGTTACCACATTCAGGAAAGGTGAGACATGAAAGGCTAAGGTTAGGGCTTGGAAGAGGGATGCATCTAAATGTACACCTTGTGGACGGCTACTCTTTTAAGATAGAAATATGTAAGGGCCAATGGGAAGGGCTTAGTTTGGCCAGAGCTTCCTTAATCAAAGAAGTGTTCCATCAGGTTTAATAGCTGGATCCTTTTTTTCCAAGAAGGCAAACAGATTTGCCTTGTCAGCATGTCCCAGGTGTTTAGAGACCTTCCCAGCTCAAATCAGATGGTCGTCAAATATATGGACAACCAAACAAAAGTACACAACTGGGGGAGGGGACCAGCTGGAGTTGGCAAAGGAGGGGAGGTGGTGGATGACCCCCAGGGATCACAATGATGTAATATATATATATATGTATAAAATTATTTAAATAATAAAAAAACAACATCTGAGCTAGGACTGATGCTCTGCAGGGTGGCAGGCAGTGATGATAGGCAGTCTATGCCTTCCAGCATTGTGCTGGCACCATTGCACCTTGCTGATTTACTGGGGAAGGGGGCTGGGGAATACAGGCTGCACATACCCTACGCATTCACTTCAAACTTTAAATGCTTTATAGTATACTCCCAAGTTGAATATTCCCATTTGGCTAATAGCATCTCTAGCTCAAGCTTCTCAAGGTTGTTTTCAGTGCCTACTAGAGAACGAGAAGATTCCATACCTACAGAAGAGGAGAGGGTTAGTTTGCAGAGTGCATACAGGAAGCTTGGCGACTCAGAGCTTTATATATATATATATATATATATATATATATATATATATAATTTATTTATATATATTTCACATCATTTCACTCCCTGGGGGTCACCCACCACTTCCCCTCCCCGCTTTTTTGTCCTACTCCTCCCTAGCCATGGGGTGCCATCATCTGGCATTCTTCTGGTAAAAGTCTTCATCCAGGTAGGGGTTTACAAGGGGTCCCTTTTGGGGCCTTTTGGTGATCTCAGCCAGGTCTCTTTGTTAATGGTACAGGAACTACTCTCCAGATGCCCAGGCCAGTGGTTCTTATGATGCTTCATTAAAATGTGTTCCAGAACCTTGAGGTATACGATGATGTAGTGTGTGTGTGTGTGTGTGTGTGTGCAATCAATTTTTTAAAAAAGAATATACCCAAAAAAAGAAGTACTCTTGGGGAAAGCCTGACAGCGCAATGTGGTCAGGTGGGCCACTGTTGAGTCTGGAAGGTTAGAGGGTCCCCACTAGCAATTCCTGTGACCTCTAACTGTGTCACGTAACAGCTCTGTGACTCAGCTTCCTTTTTGTGATGTTGGTGTCTTCTAATTCTCTATCATTTTTGTTCACAAAGTTGTCCTACACTGTTCATAGCCTGTCAGGTGCTCTGCTTACATATTTCATAGATCCTTCCTGCTGATTTAAAAAAAAAACCTTGATTGAGCTACACTTCATGTACCATACAGTCACTTATGTAAAGTGTACAATTATGTGTTCTTTAGTGTAGCCACAGTATGACCACCACTGTAGTCTACTTCTAGGACATTTTCATCCCTCCTAAAATAAATTATGTGTTTATCACTCCCCATTTCTCCCATTCCTCCCATCTCAGTTTTTCTATATCTTACAGATTTCTGTATCCTACAGATTTGGCTTCTCTGGACATTTTATATAAATGGAAACATAAAATTTGTGGGTTCTTGTGATGGCTTTTTCATTTACCACAGTGTTTCCATGTTGTAGCATGTGTCATAATACCCTTTTATTGCTAAATAACTATTCCATTGTATAGATAAATAACATTCATTCATCAATTGGTGGGTGTTAAGAGTTTTCATGACATTTTTGGCTACTAAGAATAATATTCTGTGAACATTTGTATACAAATGTCAGTATGAACACATGTTTTCATTTTTCTTGGTCTTATATGTAGGAGTAGAATTACACTTTAATATTTAGAAGAACTACCAACTTGCTTTCCACAGCAGCTGCACCAATTTACATTCCTACCAGCAATGTTTGAGGGTTCCAGTTTCTCTGTACCCTCATCAATACTTGTTACCCTCTGTTTTATATTGTAGTCATCTTAGTGGGTGTGCAGTGCTATTGCCTTGTGATTTCTCTTTGCATTTCCCTGACGACTACTGATGTTATCTATATATTCCTGTACTTTTGACTATTTATGTATCTTCTCAAGAGAGAGGTCTAATCAGAGCCTCTGTCATTTTCTATTGGATTGTCTTTTTTTATTTACTTGGGAAAGTTTTTATATATTCTGACTCTGTTATTTAGATATATAATTTGCAGATATTTCCTCTTATTGCCCTCTCACTTTCTTTTTATTTATTTATTAATTTTTATATGTGTGTGTATATATATATATTTTTTTTCACATCTTTGTATTCCCTGGGGATCATCTACCACCTTCCTTCCCTGACTGCTCCCTTCCTCCCCCCACCTACCCCCCAGTTGTGTACTTAAGTTTGGTTAGCTTGTTTTGACTTTTCTTCCTGACCTTTTGCTTGTTTTTCCTATATCCCATATATTAGTGAGACCATTTGGTTTCTCTCTTTTTCTTTCTGACTTGTTTCTGCTAATATGATTTCTTCTAGGCACATCCATGTTATCATAAACTCATCACATTTATTGTTTTTGTTGGGTAATATTCCATTGTGTGTATATACTACATCTTTTTCATCCATTCATTGTCTTGGGACATGTGGGTTGTTTCCATATCCTTGCAATTATAAATAGTGCTGCACTAAACATCCGAGTGCAGGTGTCCTTTTGTATAAGTATTAAGGTCTCCTTTGGGTGGATTCTCAGAAGAGTGATTGCTGGGTCAAATGGTAGTTCCATTTTCATTAGTTTGAGGGTCCTCCACACAGCTTTCCATAGTGTCTGGAGCAGTTTATATTCACACATCCACACCAGCACTTGTTATTGCCTGTTTTTTTGATGTTGGTCATTCTTACTGCTGTAAAGTGGTATCTTATTGTGCATTTGGTTTGCATTTCCCTAATTGCTAGTGACACTGAGCATTTTTTCATGTGCCTGTTGGCCATTTATATTTCCTCTTTGCAAGAAGGCCTTTTCACTTTCTTGATGGTATCTTTTGCAGTTAAGAATGTATCACATTGAGGTAGTCTAACTTACCTAGTTTTTCTTTTGATTACATGTGTTATTGATGTTTATTAAAATGTCTTTTCCTAACCCTAAATTGTAAATATTTACTCCTACATTTTCTTCTAAGAGTTTTAAATTTTTAGTTTTTGTATTTAGGTCTGTGATCCATTTCTGACTTTTGGTATATGGTGTGAAGGAGGGAGGGAGGGAGTTCAACTACATTGTTTTGTGTATGGACATCCACTTGCCTCATCACCATTTATTAAAAATATTCTGTCCTAATTGTCTTGGGACTCTTGTTGAAAATCAAATGACCATAAAAGTAGGGGTTGAATTCTGAATTTTCAATTCTGTGACATTGGTCTTTATATCTGTTAATTAGTCATTGTAAGAGTCATTGTCTCTTACTATAATATCTTTGTAATCAATCAATGCATTTATTCAAACATCTTAGTCTTGTTACAGTGTCCCCTTATCACTGCTACCACCACTAAGCTGTTTATTTGTAAGGAAGCTGAGTTATTTTTATAGAGCTTTTCTTGTTGAGATTTAGCTGATTGTATCCTGGTGCTATCACTTAACATGTTCTTCTAGTATTAGACCTTTCCACTTACTTAAATTCAGATTCAGCTATTTGTTACTTTCTCTTTATTACCAGGAATACTTGATGTATGGTTCTTTTCCATTAGTTGGGAGATATAGATTGTCTGCCAGCTCAGTTTTGTTCATATTCCTTTATCTCTGGGTTTGGATGTTATCAAAGTAATATATCTAAAGTTCCCCCATCAACTTACCAATTCTTTGTTTATAGCAATCACTAATACTAGCTTTGCTCTTTCACTTATTTAATAAAGACTTGTAAGATTATAATTTTGATCTTATAACATGTCTACATGTATTAGCTGTGATTCTTCTTTCATTAGCATATAGAAATATAAGGATAAATGCTTGTTTCTTTTCCTTTACCAATTTTCAGCATGAGTTAGTACTCTGGGAATACTTTAAAGTGACCAATTTTTTTTAAAAGTATCTTCATAGATTTTTACATACCTGTGTTCTTACACATTACAGTCATCAGTCTTTCTGAGGCTCAGATTGACCCATCACATAAAATCAATTATAGTATGCCTGGGATTTGCTTTGAAATAAATCAGGAGAAGGAATGTGAGACAAGAGAGGAGATGAGTCATGGGCGACTATGATTTATAATTGTTGAATCTGATGGTAGGTTGTATTCTCTATTTTGTATTAAGATCTTAAAAATCCCCCAATTTTGGTCAGTGGTTATGCGTTGCTGTTGGTTTCAGTGTCATTTTGTTGATAGCTTACTTTATCTTAGTCACAGAAAGAGCCAGGAACATTTCATACACTTCCTGCCCCAGAACATTTCTGCAAGGAACCATAGTTCATTTTAATAGATAAAATACTGAAGCCCACCTAACCAAGGCATCAGGCATGCTTTATTTCTACCAGATTATCCTTGTCCTAGCCTTCTCAGTGTACACACAGCTAGAAAAGACATGTTTTTCAAAACAAAAAAAGAATCAGTAAGTTGGGTCAAATTAAATGGAAGATTGCAGAGTCTTTAACTTTTTTCTTTTGTGTTTATTTTTTCTGTTTTATGCTAAAAGTCTTGGTTTCTAACAATTATTCATTTACCTTGTCCGAATAATCTATAATATTCTTCTTAGAGGTAATACCCTACTTTTATATTTTGTATGGCTCTGTAGGGAAAGGGAAGGGAGGGTATTAATATTTAACAAGTATACTACAATTCATTTTATATTCCAGTAGGAATATGTAGTCAAAAGACTGTTTTTCAAAGTTACTTGAAGTAATTTTTCTCCCTGTAGTTATGCTGTCATCTTGATATACTATTAAGTTCATTTGTTTCAGTTTGCCTGTGAATTGTAGAGGTAGTTTTTTCCTCCCTTTTATCATTGCAAGTGATTCTAAAGTGAAAAATTAATAGGAGGCATATTTAGGGAAATGTAGTTTCCATCCTTGTTTCTTTTTCTCCCCTCTTCCCATAATGACTAATTTTTGTTAATCCTACTATTGTTTTTAAAAATACATTCATGATAAAAATTATTCTTAAGGTGAAAAGTAATTCCTTCCCTATAAAGAATCGCACCGTATCTGTTCTTTCCTTTGCTTTGTTGTTTTACAGTTGTGCAGTATATATTAGAAGTTCTTTTTTATATTAGTTTGACCCTTTTTTTCAGAGTAATTTCATATCTGTATTATTTAAATGCACTATGGATATAGCAGGCTGTTATTAATCATACTATAAAATGCTGCGAGTTTTTAACTGTGAGGTTTACAAAGCTTCCTTTTCTCATCATAGAAAATAATAAATGCCTTCCCTTTTTTTTTCTTGTCCAGCCTAAAGGAATTCCTGCCCAAAGAATACATCAAGCAGAGAGGAGCAGAAAAGAGGATATTTCAGGTATTGGAAATGTACAGAACTGTATTGTTCTTTTCACTTCCGTTTCTCCTTTATTAGTATGGAGGGTCTGCTGCATGTGATGGTTTTGTACCCTGTGCCTGTACTCTGCTTATATAATACGTGATTAGTAACTCAAGAGTGAATAAGTTGACAGGTCCACTTTAGGCAGATTTATTATCTTAATCCATACCTCCTTATTAAAGGTTACTTAGTCCTTCTGAGAAAAATGTGCATACATTTAATTTCAAAGTTACTATCTTGGTAGATTGAGACTAGATGATTTGCCATTATAAGGCACCATGGAAGAAGCTACAAGTAGTCTCTTTGTCCTGAGATTTGTTTATTCAAGCTAGAATTTAGAAATTGAGCCTTGTTAAAATCGAGGTTTATTCTAAAAGTCAAGTTGTCTGGCAGCCTGTATTAAAAAAAAAAACAAAAAACAAAAAACCCTGTTACTACCTTTGCTTTCAAGCAGTTACTCTAGTAAGTCCAAATTATCACACTATCTTTGGTTTTGAGATTAAAATATAAATCTTATGGTATAAAACCTTTCTTATATCACACTGTTTCTAGGAACTGTGTTATACAGGCTTTTAGATATACTACTCTTCAAAAAGCTTTATATTTTGGCTGCCTAATAGAATAATACCTCTCCTGAGAAAAACGGTTTATAGCTCTCATTTAGTTTTTGTACCTAACCTTTTGGGAAATGGAGTCTTTGGGAAATTAAGGCCCCTTTCCCAACCATGTTCAGTTCATGAATTGTTGCAGTGAGTTGTGAAATCTGGTGGGAGTTCTGGTTCATGGTTAAGAAGCCCTGGGGTGGGAGTGAAAGAAAAAAAAAAGTCCTACATGAGTACTTTCTGTGTACTCACCTCTTGGTCAGCAAGAATGTGTGTCATGGAGGAGTCTCCAACACAGCCATCTCTTATTGATCATTTATAGCCAGTTTTAATGCCCAGCATCTAGTAATTAAGTCCATCCCCTCACCAGGGCCACCTACCAGTAGAGCTGTAATAACTGGTTCCGGCTGCTATCACTTTTGCAGGAGCATAAGAACTGTGGCGAGATGAATGAAATAGAGGCTAAAGTCAAGTATGTCAAGCTTGCCCGCTCCCTCCGGACATACGGTGTGTCCTTTTTTCTAGTGAAGGTGAGTTGGACAGAATAAAGAGGCTATGACCTCTATCACCTCCTTTTCTTTTGTTAAAATGTTTGCTGTTAAGCTTAATTTCTTGTGACAAAATGTTTTATAGTTTTCTGTGCTAGTAATTGCACTTATCTGTAAAATATAGCAAATTCCATTGAGTTATATACTTCAGATGATGGAATTGTATGGCATGTGAATTATATATAGTTTAATAAAGAATGCTAAAAAATAATAGAGAAATCTCCTGTGCCTTTTATCATTTTTCCTCTAATGGTAACCAGAGAAGATTATTACCTTCAGGAACTCCACATTGGTACAAACAATTCATAGACTTTGTTCAGACTTCACATGTTATATGTGCTCATTTGTGTATCTGTTCTATACAGTTTTATTACAGATGTAGATTCTTATAATCAGCACCATAGTCAAGATACAAAATTCTATTCTATTATAATGATCTCTTGTGCTGCTCTTTCTTGACCAAACATACCAGCCCCTCCTTTCTCTAACAGACAAACAATGGAACTAAAGCAATCAGCAAGAGAGGGGGAAAGCAGGAGACAGATGAGCATAAGAGATCAGAGTGATGGTTCATGGGTGACATGGTGGAGGGGAAACCTCCAGGTATACAATGATGTAAAAAATATATATACCTATGTAATCAACTAAAAATAATAAAAATAACTAGATAAATTTTTCAAAGGGAGGGTATCCTTCCTTCACTGTATTGCCTTAATGTCTTTCAAAACTCAGTTGAATACATTTGTATGGACCTATTTCTACATTCTCCATTTCTGTTTCATTGATCTATGTGTCTGTTTCTTTTGCTATCACCCTGTCTGGATCACTGTAGCTCTGTAGTGAGCTTTAATATCAATTTGAGTGCTTTTGATTGCTTTTCATCTTATAGCTAAGTGTATATTGTTTTTCAACCCATAAGCATGGTACTAGATACTCTGATTTTTTCATTTTTTGTAATTATTAGAACAGTGTACATGTAATAACATTATGGACAGTCATTTTAATTTTCAGATTTATTTTTACATTCAGTAAGTTGGGCAAGACATATGTCATCAGCATGAAATAACCCTTGTGTATATATGTATAAATTGGCGAAGCTGTTTAAATTACATACTAAAAAAGACCCTATGCAAAATAGCACAAACAAAAAAATATATATATGCTTCGGGACAATAACTTTTTTAAAGTAAGAGATTTCTCAGACCCCCAACCTGAATATTATTACATTGTGAAGGAGGTTCATTGGCATAATCTAAGAAGAAAATTAAAAGTGAGTGATTTTTGCTTCTCATTCACTATTTTTATTGACTCCTACTTGAAACTGTAAGTTAACCAATGAAGTTGCATTTCCCTAAACATTAAAATATTGTCATTCAACACAAGTATACCACTTGACCTTGGGATTAGTCATAGATACTCTGAGAGAATTAGTTTAATGTTCATAGGTGCTTTTATCACATTTTCTTCTGTACCTATGAACATTTTTTCCTAATGCTCAGAGTATTATAGTCTATATCATTATGTAGAAAGTACTCAGATATTGGGTCTGGAAGATTGTTTAAAATCCAGAATGGAAACATATATCTATAGTGAGAAGTAGCAGAACATATGCTGAAAAGATAGCTCTGTGTTTGCACTATAGATTTTCCATTTAATTTTGCCTTAGATGTATTGCTTTACCTTCCATCTTTCAATCTCCAGTTTGTTCATCTATAAAATTGTGACTTTGTATGAGGTTTAGTTGAAACTATGGAATAGGGGACTGTTACATATAAGAGTTCATTAAATGGAAGCTCCAAATGTCTACATAGATTTTATTACAGTCTGCTAATCAGGTCCCTTTAAGCAATGATAAGACATTTCCATTGACTTGCAAGGGATCTTCTTTCATCCCAGAAAATCCTTGTATAAACCTTCTCACTTCAAAGTTTGCTTTTGAACTTTCCCTGCTATTGGAACAGAACCTTGAAGAGAGATACCTAGGGAGCAGAGCCACTTATCTCCTGAACTATGAAAGCATCCAAGAGGGCAATCAAACATGAGTTAAAATAGATTATCAGTCATTTTGCATAGCAAAATTGCTAATAAACAAGGTCTTTAATACCAGGTTTTGCTCATAAGAAACCATATCTTTCTGCCTCGCCCCTTAAAATAAGTAGGTATAAATGCTACAGCAAAGTGCACAAACCAGCACTTTGATGCCAAGTCAACGTGCAACAGTTGTGAGTACAGGTGGATCATGGAGCTAGGTCATATTCATGGCAGGGGCCTAGAGCCCAAGCATGTCAGACGCTTAGCCCTCTACTCAGTTCTGGCTTCCAGACACAAGGCACAGGTAATGCCAGAATCAGTGAGCTCCAAGCCTATAAAAGGAGCCCAAGGAAGGCAGACTTGCTCACAGGCAGCAGCCAGAGCTGAACAAGCAGAAAAATTTGAGATATGCTTGCAGGAGGGGGCAGAGTTATTAATGTATCTTGCCTTTCCTGGGTAGAAAGCATACATACTCCTGAAAGCAAGCAAAAGACATCTTCAAAACAGAACCAAACTAATGACCACCTCGAGAGAGACGTTTTAGTGTAATTGGCAAACCTGCAGCTATGATCTGTGCATGTTATCTGTACATGAGAGACCTTGGAGCCTGCCTGTTCTGCTTCTGAGATCTGCCTATTCTGAAGATAAAGGATGCTGACTCGTGTAATTGAAGGTTGAGAAGGAGAGGGTCTGGTGCACTCAGATGGGAGATATGGGGAGGAATAAGAACCATATTACCTAACATGCCAGTTCTACCACAAAAGGTCTAAGACAGATGAGGAAAGACTCTACTAGCACAGAGATGAACTAGTCCTCTCTTTTAACCTTCCCCAGCTGCTCTGCATTTTGTGGGGAGGTGCTGAACTAATTTTATTCCTTGATGGTGGTCTCTGCTGCTGAGTGTCAGCATTTTCTGAGTTACTACATCCCCTCCCCCTAATGTGACTTTCTCAAGGAACGTTGCTGTAAGTTTCCTTGCTTGTACACTGTGGCTTTCTCTCCCAGACCAATATGATCTCGACAAGAGTCGGTGCAATCCTTCCCAATTCTGTGTCTGCTCACCCCAAGGCCACTCAGTGTGGAGAGTTGCAGATGGGAAAGGAGGAAGGCAACAGCTGCAAGCCATATTTTATTTTGGATCCTCTTCCTGATCCCAGCAGCTGGACCATTGTCAATCCCATGTGACTGCATGAGCTGCCTACAGCCTGTCCACCTAAATTTCTTTGTGTCTCCTGAAGCCACATTAGACATTGTCCACCCTGCCTGATTCCATCCTCTTTTTTAAGAAAGAATCTGAATCTTCTCAGTGTTTTGTAAAGAGTAGGTGTCTACAGTGCCATACCCCCTCCTCAGACACCCACGCAGATTCCTGGTGCTTTGATTCCCCCTCCTGGGAGGAAGTTGGAGGTTTGCTGAGATCTTCACAGTGTAATGGTTGATGAACTGCCCAGGGTTTGAGGAGGAGATAAGGGTTTTATCTTTTCTCTGAGTTCTTCCACCAGAAGACACAGTACACTGTGGTATAGTCTGCTTTTTGTCTGTTTTAGGGTTTTTTTCAATTTTACACATTTTTACATTGTAAATATATTATTAAATATGATATTAAACATAATATGTATTATAATATATATTAAATATAAAATATATTTTGACATATAAATTTTTTTACATTGTATATAGCCTGAAGTTCTCCCAACACCATATCACTTGTGAATTATCATCCTGATCTCTTATGTTCATCCCTTCCCTAATTTTACCCCCACCTCACTTGCTGTTTGCTTTAGATCTGTTGTGAGAGTTTGTTTTTTAAGTCAGTGTGTTTTTTGAGCCACTCAGGTTTGTGTTTAAATGATGACTTAACCATTCTGTACTCTACCTTGAGCGAGTTGTAAAGTAGAGATGGTGGCAGTAGTGATGCTATCAGTATTTGGGAGATGCTTTAAAAATTGATGGACAAATTAAGTACTTAGCACACTCCTATCTTGTTTTTAAGTGTCTATAACTTTGGACACATGCTCACATTTATGTATGTACTCCATGTGTGCTGGTTTATATGTATGTTCCTCTGAGAATAGCCGCTTAAACTAGACTCTACTTTGCTAGGTTTCAGCAAATATTATTTGAAGGCTTTTTCCCTGATCATAATATAAATACATGTTTGTTTAACAACATTTTGGCAATAAAGAAAGGCATAAGAATATAATACAAATTATTTGAGATTATCATTATCACCATTCTTTCATGATATGAAACAATTTTTTATTGAAATTTAAAAATTTTAATTGCTAAAATTTTGTTTTATGTAAAATTCACACTATATACACTTTTAATGATCTTTTGTGAATAATTAATGTATTCCTGTAGGTCTAGTTATTTTTCTTATCTTGTGATTTTTAATGGTTGGCAAGTAGCCTGTTAGTTGGATAGAGTATAGTTTTATAATCCCCCATTGTTGAAAATTTCGGTTGTTTTTAACTTTGGTTGAAACTTCTTATAGCATAACTTTATACACATTTGTAACTTCTTGAATAAGTTTTCAAAAGCAAGCCATATCAAAAGTAGGAACATTTTTGAAGCTTTGAATGAGGATTGACACATTTTTTTCCATAGTAATTTTACCATTTTAAACTCCTATAGTAGTGAAAATCTTCACATATTCTTCAATTTTGAGTATTTAAGAAACTATTTGCAATTTCATAAGTAAATGTATTTATTATGTATAAATACATAATGTATTTATTATGTATTTAATAAATACATAATGTATTTATTATGAAATTGCTTGTTGACTTTATACCTGATATTAATCATAATGTATGTTTATATTGTATTCATAACATTTATATTTATATCATGTTCTTCACTAGCTAGTTTTGTTTCATGAAATTATAAAGTTTTTACCTATAATAATATTTATTGTAAATATTCCCCACTCATTTTAATTCTTTCTCTTCTACATCTCTTTTCAAAGGTGTATCAAAGTCCATTTATTTTATATTTAAAGTTATTTATATTTTCTTTCATGTTTTTTTTGTTTTCCTAAAAAAGTTAATTCCCATGTAGGAATTGCCAAACTGTTCATCTGGTTTTTTTTCCTAAAATAGTAATTACTCTTGAGTTTCTCTTGGAATGAATGTGAGATAAAAACTTATTATTTCTAATAGGAGTGATTGCTATTTCCTTAAAAAATTAAAAATCATGAAGAAAATTTTAAAGAGTTTATAGATATACAAAATGTCAAAAAAAATCCAAATGAAAGTATATTTCAGGTTAAAAAAATAAGGTCTCTTTGCAATGAGAAGACTATGTTAGCAGTTTTAGCTAACTCTAAATAGCTTAAGTTCTACATAAAGCTTTTGTTACTCACTGAGTTGGCTACTGAGGGTATTGGAATTAACTTCACAGTAGTTGGAATTAGCTTCTTTTTCTTTAGCTGTCTTCTGAGTTTCTGTGATAGTCTGTTTTAGGAGCAGCCTGCCCTGCTGAACAGCTCTCTCTCCAGGGAGCATGCCTGTCTGGGTCTTTGAAGCCTTCTCATGTCTGTGTTTAGACCCCTCCACTTTCATTTAGTGAGTTATTCATCTGGTTTGAAAAATCCCGATTTTCCAGTAACCCTGACCATTTTAAAATGCGGTATACATGGGCTGACCACAGATAAAAATCACTCCCTGCTTGGCAAAATCAGATGTGTTCAGGAAGACGACTGACTCTTGGTATCTCCTATTTCAGGAGAAGATGAAAGGCAAGAACAAGCTGGTGCCTCGCCTGCTGGGCATCACCAAGGACTCAGTGATGCGCGTTGATGAGAAGACCAAGGAAGTACTGCAGGAGTGGCCACTCACCACGGTCAAGCGCTGGGCAGCCTCACCCAAGAGCTTCACACTGGTAGGGTCTGGCAGAGGACAGCATGTGGCCAACATATCCTGGCTGATAGTATAGCATAGGAGAGAGAATGTGGGTCCTTTGTGTTTCCCTGGTCAACAGGGCAGCGTGGTGAGGGGATCATGGTGGAAGTCTTGGAAGAGGACAGTCCAAAAATGAAGTGAGGGAGGGAATCAGCAAGTCGGGTTTTTATTAGCCAACACTTCCTCTCTGTCAGTTTATCAGCTCGAAGTCAGCTTATCTCGGTTCCTTCACTACATAGAGCCACTCACAGGTGGGTCTCAGTCTTCCCTGTTTCTGATACAAAGGAAGCTTCCTAGTGCTCTGGTACTCACACAAAGACTCCTACTAATCTCTGGTTGTTTTAAAAGTTCCTAGGAATCGTGATACCTTGCTTCGGCTTGTCTCACCAGGGTGCCTAGAGTGTAGTATTCAGAGGAAACAGTACAGACTTTGGGGCCATATTTGAAACCAGTGTGTTATTTCCTATTTTGTGACCTTGCTTAAGTCACCTCTCCTTTTTGAGCCTCAATTTCCTTATCTAAAAAGTATTAACACTGTAATGAGAATACTCTTTCATAGTTGCAGAGATTAAGTGAGATGATGATGATAAAATAATGAGTGTTAGATGGAAAGTATGGGGAATGTTTTTATTCCAGGCCTTCAGACCACTGAGTTCCACCTGCCAGCCTAAACTAAACCACACTGATATGTGAGAATCCATGTAGCAGTTATTTTGTAGAGCAAGTTGAGCAATAATTTAAAAAAACAAAAAAAGAAAAACATTGAAATTTGGCAGTTTCTTCACAATTCCGGAAATACGTTATTTTTCAGCTCTAGCAAACACTTGAAATATTGGTTTGTTTCTAGGCAAGATCTCAGAATAAAGACATAGGGGAGGGGCATTGCAGGGGAATAATTGCTATGTAATGTAATGATGGATAGACTTACTTGCATTTGGAAAGGCATGAATCGTCAGAAAACATACATTCTTTCGTCCTATAATTATGTAATATGTACCTGAATGACCCATAAAAAAATGGGTGTTTAGAAGGCTAAGTTCTTGTTTTAGTATAGAAATTTGTATATAATTTCTGAAATAGAAAAGTCATTGTGAACATATTAATTAGAAATACTAAAAGAAACTACTAAACGATGCTTTGTGGGTGGTGTAAAGTGAAGGTGAGAATAGGTAGGTGGATAGGGTAGGGATAGCTCTGATTTGTTATATACCCTTTTTAATCTTTTAAAAGTAGGTTCAAGTGCTGTTTGTTAAAACAAAATATAGTTGGGAATAAGTTTGAGATTAGAAATCTCAAAATAAGTTTGTGATTAGAAATCTCAAACAAGAGAGAATGAACATTAATATTTTATTAAACTATGAAGTTGGATTAAAGTTTGTAATAGTTCTTTCCTTCCTACTCCTAGCCTTTATTTATTGTCCAAGTCTTTGGATAGTGTTCTGTTGCTTTTCTGTTACTGATTTTTCACTTGACTCTGTTACAGTCAAAGAGCATAGTGTATATAATTTAAATTACTTTGTAATTTTAAGATTTGCTTTATATCCCAAGATATGATCATTCTTGGAAAATGTCCCATGACATGCTTGAAAGGAATGTATATTCTGCTATTGAGTGACATGTTCTGTAATTGCCAGTTAGATTCTGTTAGTTTATGATAGTGCTCCAGTATTCTTTATTCTTGTTAATTTTGTATCTGATACTTCGATCAATTCCTGAATTGACGTTTCTAGTACTAATGTGGTATATTCTCTGTTTCTTCTTTCACTTATATCAGTTTTTGCTTCATGTGTTTTAAATATTGTTTGGTGCCTTCACATTTAAGATTCTTTTTTCTTATTAATGGATAAACTGTTATCATTAAGTTCTGTTCCTAATAGATATTCTTGCTCTAATGTTTACTGTAATCTTCAACTAATAGTCCCTCATGTATCTTTTTCCATCTTCCTACTTTCTGCCTAGCTCTATTTGTTACTTTTTAGTTCTTTTTTAACATAGATTTTTTTTGTTGAAACATTTTTTCTTCATTTATTTCAGAATATGTAATTGTTGGAGCATTTTTTTTTTTTTTGGTGGTGGCTACTTTAAAATTTTTATTAGATAATTCTGACATCTCAATATTGGTATCAAATGATTATCTTTTGTTATGCATATTGTAGTTATCCTGGTTCTTGGTGTGAATAGTGATTTTTCTATTATATCCTGGACATTCTGATTACTTTGTTGATTATTACTCTTGATCATTTTTCAGTTTTCTGTTTTAGCAGATACCCACCTAGTTCACATTTTGAATATCACATTCTAGGCTATTGTAGTGGTATTTAATTGCAATAACAGTTAATTTTATGAGCCTTTGTAATGCTGTTCTGGACTACTTTGTTTTTATGACATCATTAGGGTTCTTGCTTGCACCTTGTTGTCACTATCTGTGAGAAAAGAGGGTACTTGTCTGGACCACTTCCTATTGATGGGTAACGAGCTGGGGGAGTCAGAAGCCACTGCGTACAGGCCAGGAGACACAGTACTTTGCTGGTCATCTCTGTGAAAGCATCAGCCCACTGACCTGCCATGGTTGTGCAGCAGAGACAGGGATGGCTCAGGCTCTCACTGCCCTGGACACCAGCCCAGGTTTTGGACCTGAGTTGGGGATTCCAACTAAGAATCTCTGTTGGATGTCCCATTTCATGAGCGAGCAAGAGACTAGCTTTTCAGGAACTTACTTTTAGAGGTTCCAAGATTCAGGCCTATCCAGCACCCAGTCAGGGGAGGAAGTGGGAGTGGGGTGTGTTATAGGATATAAAAGACAACCTAAAAGATATAAAAGAAAACCCCAAAACTATCAGGTTATGGTCCCTCAAGTCCTAATATTAGGGATGGTAGATCTTGGGGAACGAGACAGTTCACCTTGCCAGTATGCAGAACTCTTTAATCATTATTTGCTGAATAAATTTTAGGGTGTTCAGTTGATTTAGAGGGAAAGAATAGGGAAAAGAGTACCTATGCCATCTTGTCCCAGAACTTAACTTCTTAACCTTTAAAAATGTTGATGTAGCTATATATTTTTTAATGTCTTTTGTTCGCAGGATTTTGGGGAGTATCAAGAAAGCTACTATTCAGTACAAACAACTGAGGGAGAACAAATATCCCAGCTGATTGCAGGCTACATTGATATCATCCTCAAAAAGGTATTTCGTTTTATTGCATTTGTTATTAGTAAAGACACACTTTAGATGAAAGCCTGCAATTGAAGATTCACTAATTTAGTCTTCGATGCTATGGTTACTCAAGTTTATGGTCTTTGACCTCAACATCCTGATTTTGCTGCAGCTCATATCACTGACTGCCAGGTAATGAACTATAGTGCCTTACTTAGCTAATGAATGAACGAGTTATCCCCTCAGCATCTTCCCATTAGGGAGTTATGTCATATTTTCTAGCCTCTGTAGAAACTCAGATTGTGTGGTCTGTAGATGTTCTTTGAATTTTTTTATGTACTTCTCCCCACCCCTGCCACAAATTTAATGGGGTTGTATGCCAGTGTTATATAGCAAAAACAGTTTAACTAAGAATTCAAGGTCCAACCCACTCTTATAATCAAGTCCTACTAGAATATTAATATCTGTGTCCTAATTTTAATTATATAAAATTAAGTCTTGGCAGTTAAAATTACCAAAGGCACTATCTCTATATACTAAAATCTATTTTTTTATTTCTATTATTTACCAATCACTTACTAAATACCCATTACTTACTAAATTTATGGAATTTGGGGTAAACCTCACCATTATTTCTGTATGGCTATTTTTAAAAAGATTTTTATGTTGACTTGTTGATTTTTTTTTTTTAACCTCCAGAAACAAAGTAAAGATAGATTTGGACTAGAGGGTGATGAGGAGTCTACTATGTTAGAAGAGTCTGTTTCCCCCAAAAAGTAAGTATTGTTACAGGGAATTGCCTTTTGCTCCATGGGCAGGGTTCCTCCTGCCAGTTCTGGGCCCATGCCCTGAAGTCCCTCACTCAGAGATGGTAGTATGTGCTATCGATGAGTCTTGCTTCTCAAAGTGTGGTCCCCAGACCCTCAGCTCAGTGTTCAAAATGCCTTGTGGGGATTGTGCTTAGCATCTCAGGGAGACTTTAAGTACATGTACTTAACTTTATTTTAAAGGCAGTAAGCATTGTGATCTGTACTGCATTTAAGTTTCAAATCTTCCTAACTGGATTGGAAGACTGCAGAGTGAGCTTCTGTTTGATTCTGTACTTTTTGCGGGGAGGAGTCTAACCAGTGTAGGAGTTTTTGCTTATGAACTACTTGCCTCATGTCACTCTTGAAGCGAGTGTCATGGGGCAGCAGAGGGAGTGGTGAAGAACATGGACTCTGGAGCCAGACTTACTGGATTTAACTGTGGGGTCTGTCTTTTAATGAGTAGCCTCCGAGGCATAATGAGTTTTCTCTGCCTTCTTGATCTCATCTATAAAATGGGAATGACAGTCATTTTCCTTTATTTTTATGATTGGGTTAATAATAAATCACATAAAACCAGGCTGGCACATAATTATTTACTATCATCGTCATCATTTTAAATTCTGAGCAATTTTAATTTGGCCCCATTTTATAAATGATGAAACTAAGATCTTTAAAGTAAAGTAATATCCAGTAAGTGATAATTCTCAGAATATTTGTGCAGTTAAATAGAGCATTGGAATAATTACTATTCTTGAACTATTAACTCCACTGTGTATATCTGACATGGTGCCTCATTTGGTTACAACAAGCAAGACTAATATCTAATATCTAATATCATCAACCCCTGTTGATGGATGAAGAATTCCGCAGCTCAGGGAGTTTGTGATAAACTCAGGTGGCAGACTCAGAGACAAGTTCTAACATATTGTAGCATATGCAACTTATTTAATCATGGTAATTGTTTCTTTAACATTTCCACACTCTAGCCTTACTTCACAATTTGCATTATAATCACCTTGAAGGTGTTTTTCCATTTGTCCCCTTTTAGTACACAGGTTGGAACCAAACTTGATGTGCATTGCAAGTACTCCTACCCTTTGGCAAATACCTTAAGTCCTTGACATTATTTAAGACCATTAAATGGAAGTTAGTAAGCTTCTTGACAGGGTGAGCTGTTCATGTCCAAGGATTCTGCTGCACCTAAACTTTACCTAGCTGCAGCATAGTAAGATTACTGAGACCCTTCTCTGCCTGGGGCCTCTCAGGCATCCTCCCATTCCTCAGATATTTTGGTGAGATCTGATTAAGGCAGGAAGACAGGTCTAGATTGGTCCCCTCACCAGCCTACTATTTCTTTCTATATTAGACTTTGGCTAAGATCTCGGAATATAGATGGCTTCTCATTGGAGCCCCACATCCATCCTCCCTAGTGTCAATTCCTGGGTAGACATCATTTTGCCATGAATACTTGATACCTGTTGCTTGGAATTCTAGCATGGCTCATGAGCTTTCATCTGAGCAATAGGACAGCTGATTTATGGTGGTTCAAGAACCCTGAAATACAGACCCCTACCCCTTTATCCAGGTCCTCCTGAACCTTCCATCTCCCATACAGTCTGTGTATACACAGAATCCCCCAGACTCCCTAGATCTTCCACCCTTGATGTCCTAGTTTGTTTGTACTCATCATTCATTCTAAGAATATATCAAGGAGTGAAAAAATGGATTGATTTTTTTTTCATTCTAAGAATATATCAAGGAGTGAAAAAATGGATCTTTTTTTTTACTAGATGCCATAGGAGTCCTCTTAGACTTAAGCTGAAACCATGTGGGAGAGGTGCCAGAGTCTGTCACACTTCATCTACCTCCAGGGGCATTAAATATCCCTCTGATCACTGGAGTTGGACCTGGGAAGGGGGGGGGGGTGGTATTTTCCTTAAGTTCACTTCCACATTTCTCCCTTTAGGCTGAGGGTAAATGGCCTAGAGTAGAACAGCCACATCACACATAGAATGTTGTTGAATGAATACTATTTCAGAAAATCAACCATGTATCCAAGCCATTTGTTTATCCCTGGAACTTTGTCACAGAACTATCTATATGTATTTGAAAAAAAGAAAGAAGAGCAGCTCATTGCATAATACCATAAACCAATTAAATAGATAAGCAGGAATAATCACTCACTTTATTGATTGTATTAATCCTGTATTAATCATCTCAGAATTCTTCTGAACATTTTTGCTCTACTTCCTCAGTCACAATTCTGCATAAGCCTCTTGTCAAATTGGCCTCTGTAGCATAAAGCAGCTAACATTTGAAACACTTAGGGTATCATACCATTCCCTTCAGCATTAGGGACCACCTCAGTGACAAAACCACACCTGTACCCACAGGTCCACCATCTTGCAGCAGCAGTTCAATCGGACCGGGAAAGTGGAGCACGGCTCAGTGGCGCTGCCTGCCGTCATGCGCTCCGGCTCCAGCGGGCCCGAGACCTTCAATGTTGGCAGCATGCCATCACCGCAACAGCAGGTCATGGTTGGGCAAATGCACCGCGGCCACATGCCCCCACTGGTGAGGCTTCCTGTGTCCTTACTATTTGTGTTATCATGCTGCCTCTTATGTGCACGGAGGAACACAAGCCATGGGTAGAGGTTGCATATGCCATCTGCCTGCTCACTGCTCTGTCTGAACTGTGGCTCTTCAGCTATGCGGTCCCAGTGCCTACCTCCCAGCATGCCTTGTTTTAATTGGATAGCTCTAGTAATGCTCTATCTGGGATCACAGGTCTCCTCTGGGGCTGGAAGCAAAGCATTGACCGCTCCAGGTGACTGGTGATAGAGCAGATACAGATCTGTTCCTCTGCCTTTGCAGCCTCAAGCTGATTAACTTATATACCCCTCGACAAGTCTTAGAAATAGATCAGGTCATTAATGATACAACAGACTTCCCCCACATGGGTCATTGGTTGCTTCCACTGTGCTGTCTGCCTGACTCAGTGCCTCTCTCAGGCGTTCGTGGGAATCCTAGGCTATTGGGGGAGAACTGCTTGAAAGCTGATGAGCCTGAGTCAAGAAGAGTTCTGCTCCACCACACACGTGTTTCTTATACACGAGATCTTCTGTCCTCAGTACTGCAGGACTGGCCCTCATAACTCCCCTACAAGAATTCTTTCTGAGCCTTCCTGTCAGCTAATTAAGGTCTTCACGCTCTGCTGATTATAACACTCTACAAACACCCATCTTTAGTATTCTATTAATATGCCACTATCTATTCCTGGCCACCAGGTTGAAATGGGAAGTGGTTCTGGCAGTGGTTGAGATACAGACTGGGTCACTTGGTCTCAAGCCAGAGTTCATTTTCTCCTGGTTTGTCTTTATAGAGGGTTATGTCAGTGCCAAGAGTGTGGTATGACTGCCTTGTCTTCATCTGCTTTCACAGACCTCAGCCCAGCAGGCCCTCATGGGGACCATCAACACAAGCATGCATGCTGTCCAGCAGGCTCAAGATGACCTCAGTGAACTCGACTCACTGCCACCTCTTGGCCAGGATATGGTAAATATCCTTCATGGTTTTCATTCTGTCCTGGCAGGAAACAGGGTGATGTACTGTAGCTGGGTGAAGTAGAATCCTGGGCGTTTTTGAGATATTCTTTGCCTTGAGGTTACTCCCAGAGGAGGAGAGAATCATCAGATGCTACTGACTTTTGGCAGTACTTCACAAGTGCTCAGAACTTGGACAAATAATCTGGACCCAAGTCCCAATTCCACTACCCAATGGCTATGGGAATCTACACTTTACTCTCTCCAAGCCTCCAACTTGTCATTCACAAAGAAGGTGGTTTTCAAACCTTGACCTAATTACGTACATTCTGCCTAACACATGGGAGACTCACCAAGTGTTAGCTGTTTTTGTTACCTTTAGGGTTTCTCAGACAAGCATGCAATAGAATCTCCTGCTTGTTAAACCAGAATTGCTGGACCACCCCCATTTTTCCTGACCTATTAGACTTTAGGGCCTGAGAATTTGCATTTTCAACAAATTTTTGGGTGATACAGCTATTTGTATGGAGACCTTGCTTTGAGAACCACTACGGTATTAGTCCTTTTGATATTTTTCAGCAGAGCTTGGTAATTAGCTGTTTTGCTGTAGATGCTACTGCAACTGCATGAAATCAACCATCTGACTCCTTGATACTCAAACTGTGGTCCATGATCTATTAGCATTGACAACACTTGATCTTTGAGATCTTGTGAGAGGTGCAGAATTTTAGACTTACCCCAACCTGCTGACTCAATCTGCTTTTGAACCAGATTCCCCGCTGTTTTGTATGCACATTAAAGTTTGCAAGCACTGGTTAGCACTGCCATTCTTGAGAGCTTGTTTGGAGGGTCTAGCAGGGGAGCGCAGCTACTCGTATACCCTCGACCGAAGAACGGTCCGTCTCTATTCGGGGAAGGCCGTCCTCTTCGACCGAGCGCGCAGCTTCGGGAGGGACGCACATGGAGCGGTGAGGGAGGAAGGGGACACCCGCCTAGCCAGCCGGATCAGCCGAATCAACCCTGGCGATCAATGGGGTGACAGATGTCGCAGCCAGATCGCCCTCACATCCAGCACTGCCATTCTTAATTTTGCTTTGTGCATTAGAATCACCCAAGGAGCTTTAAGACCAAACCTTAAGGCCCAAACCAAACAGATCAGTGTCACTGGGGGCAGACCCTGGATATCAGTGCTGCTCATGGGCAGTCAGGACTGAAAACCACTGCTATAGAACTGACAGGGGCCAGGGCCAAGGCCCAGCTTGCAACCTCATCTTGTCCAGCCAGGATGACCACCCACTACTACTCCCTGTAGTCTGTGTTTCTTTTCCTTTTGTGTGCTGTGTATATGCAGAGTGCTGCTGTCCTCAATGGCTTTCCTCTCAAGCACCTGAAGTCATTAAACATTTTGGGGTACCAGAGAGTAAAAATATAGATGGCATATTCCAATATCCAGCTCAATTATGCCACAAGTTTTAAAATATTTGGATTTCACATACTGGTAGTTTTGAAAGTATTAGTGTAAACACATTGTGAACTTCAGTTAATATTTTGGGTGTTTGGGGAAACAAGCCAGCATCTGTGGTTTATATGCCTTTGCTCCCATAGGTGATAAAGTATTACCTATATTGTATATTACATCATATATGGTACTTTACAACATACCATATTATGTTACCATGACCAAATATAGGATATTATCGGTAATATAGAACCTCTATCATATATTACCGTGTAGGTCAAATAGCCAGGGTCATTGTTATCAGTGTAAGTGATGTTTTATTAAAATCCAGAAATAACAAAAGCTAGAGACTTCATTAGTTTAAATGAACATAAAATCTAAACTGGAAAGTCTTTTAAGGACCATTGAGTTCCTACAGGAGGAGAAATGTAAGGTACAACACGTGGGTGTAATTTTTCCAAGATTCTATCACTTGTTAGTGGTGTTGTTGCATCCAGAACAGGAGTCTGTCTCTGCCCCTGACCCTGCAAAATCCTGTCAGGAAAGGTGTCACATCTTTGTGACATTCATCTTGTAGCAGAAGATACTCCCTGTGCTGACAGAATGGTTGTGAGCTGAAATACTCTCTCCCTAACCTTTTCCTCATAAAAACAAGCTGAAAATTAGCTACAGTTGTTATGAGACATTATGTTTATAAGAAGAATGTGTTATGAGATATTAATTTTTCTTTTTTTGGTTGAATTTACCTTAATTAAGATACAATTGGATTTTTCTCTGTAAGGCCTTACAAAAAAGTAACCAGTGTAAGAAAGAAAAGCTGCAGATTTACATGGTAGCTACATCCATGAACAAATGTGGAGTCTGTTAAGGACATTGTGTGTGATGATTTAACGGCCCCATTGGTAGAGGCCCAGCAAGAAACATGTAGCCAAAAGGCTGGTCTCACTTTATGGTGCAGCTTCTCTGGTTTCCTGGGTAATTCTGTGCAGTGATTGTGTCATGCAGTTGTCTGGTTTTGCAGGCGTCTAGGGTATGGGTTCAGAATAAAGTCGACGAATCCAAACACGAAATCCATTCTCAAGTGGATGCCATCACTGCTGGAACAGCTTCAGTTGTTAACCTCACGGCTGGTAAGTCCCTAGGGATTTGTGGTATATTGTGGTTTTGCTGGGGAAAAAAGAAAAAGAAAAAAAGAAAAAGAAAAATTCTTATTCTTTGATTGAAACAACAGATTTTCATTTTATGAGAGGAGTCTATTTTTAGGTACTTTGAGTACTTCAGGCATTTTCTCCCACTGACCCAGGAGAAATGTGAGGGAACAGCTCATTCTTTTTTGCCTATATCATGCATCATGATTAAAATACTCTTATTTGACTTTTCTCATTGTTCATCAATGCCTGGACATACCTCAAGATATAACAAGGCTGGTGGCTTCCTCTGGGAGCTTAAAGCCTGAGGCTAGTTAGAGTGGGTGAACCATTCTGTGTGCCTTCTGCCTTGTCCAGCAGTCATCTCCATTAACATTGTGACTCCCTGCTTCACATAGTCAGGTGAGAGCTACGAAATATCTTGACATCACTGTGAAGTATGTCAGTGTTTCAGGGGCAAAGTTAACCTCCTTCAACTATTGAGGGGTCTAGTAGAAGGACCATGAAATGCTGGTACTTTCTTTGGAATGGTAAAGGCCTTGTGCTCAGTATTACAATGCATGTGGCCTCGGGGTGAAAGAACCCTTGGAATTATAGCATCCATGCAGCACTTTGTACATGAGCCCACCTGAGGATGGTGGGTTAAGCTGCTGCCAGTGAATTCTCCTACCTGCGACCCCTCTGACCTCTTCTTAGCTTTCCCCACTGTCCTTTGTGATGATGGTCTTTCTCTCTCCCAGGTGACCCTGCAGACACCGACTACACAGCTGTAGGATGTGCAATCACTACCATTTCTTCCAACCTGACGGAGATGTCCAAGGGTGTGAAGCTGTTAGCAGCCCTCATGGATGATGAGGTGGGGAGTGGGGAGGACTTACTCAGAGCAGCCAGGACCCTTGCCGGGGCAGTGTCGGACTTGCTAAAAGCTGTGCAGCCTACTTCTGGAGAGGTGAGCTCCTGGGGCAAGCCATTACTTGAGTTCTCATGTGAAGGGTACAGCGTCTGGATACCATGAAGCTCCTGGTTTCTGAGCTGTTCCATGTATCCTAATGAGACCTGTTAACCACACTCTGTTTCAGTTCTTGAACTGGATGCAGACATTGTGATTTTACCTTTGGGAATGACTGAGTTCTTAGTAGGTAATCTCCTTTTCCCAATAATGGTACTTGATTAGATGCAAGCTCAGAAACTAAAACACACAGCAGTTTGCACCCTAATTTCCCTAAAGTGCATGTCACTCCCCACCAGCTGAATGGTACCAGCTTGAACAGTAAAATCAATTTACCCCTTGTTGGCTTGTGAAACATCGGGCATTTCCTTGCACAGATTTAAGGATGTTTACGTCTCCTGTCTCACAGTCTGAGACTCATGTAGGGGCAGGAGGATCCAGGCCCATAGGATTCCTTTTCACGCACTGCTCTGCCTGATGGCACTGCAGAGGAAATGCAGTCTTTTCCAACCAGTGTGTGTGCATTGTTCATAGCCTCGACAGACAGTGTTGACCGCTGCTGGAAGCATTGGACAAGCCAGTGGGGATCTTCTGAGACATATCGGAGAGAATGAGACTGATGAGCGATTCCAAGTAAGTTGATGGCAGCCCATGCTCTTGGAAGGGGTTCTAAGTGATGGTCTTCCAAACAAGGAGAAATTCATGAAAAACCAAATCTTTCAGAACTCTGATCGAAGAGGATTGTCTTAGAAGTGAGGTCTTCCTGTATTAACTTATAAATAATGTTTTCAGTGAAAAAATTCATTTCCCTTAGCTCATGCATGGTCATATGCTAGACTTCCTTTAAACACACAAAGAAAAGAATAATGTCAAGACATTCCCCTCCCCCTTGTATCTACCACCCAACTTCACAATGATCAATTCATGACCAGTCTTTCTTGGGGGAAGTTTCTAATTGCATCTTTTTTGAGTCCACCGTGAGAGTAGAACGTGTGCTCCCATACTCTGCACTCACACCTAGCACAGGCTCCCCTGAGTATTCAGAGGTAAGTCTTTGTGTGTCTTAGCCACAGCCACAGAAAGGTGAGGTCTTTGTTACTCTTCTTCCGTAATACCAAGGTCTTGTGCTATTTGTCCTCTGATAAACAGCTATGGCCTCTGTTTGCAGCTGGCTTGATGCATGGCCAGCCAAGACATGATCTCACCTTGTCTGCTTCCATTCCCAGCTGCCCCAGATGGAGCCGAGAGGCCTACTGTTGGGGAACTTTACGATAAGATGGTCTTCTCTTTCCATATACTTGGAGGCAGAGGTCCTTCACGCCTCTTACTCTACCTCTTCAGACTTAATTTCACAAGTAATATAAATACATTCTAATAGACTGCTTAATGTTGTTACCTTTGGAGCCATATTCTCTGGAAGATGACCTTTTCCAATTCCTATGTCAAGCTCACTGGGAGTGCTGCAGAATTCAAAATGAAAATATTATTGGGCTTTCCTCTAACTTTCAAGTTTCTTGCTTCATGAGTAGCAGTCTTGCATATTCTTTTATCAAAAACTGCTAAACTTCATCAACCAATTTTGTATCCATTACATTAAGACATGACCACATGTGTACTGTGATACATGAAAGAAGCACCTTCATCCATGGAGGTATTTTTGTTTCTTCTCTACTCCCCACATGCCTATGGTGCTGGGACCACAAGGCTCACTCCGACCCTTCCATACAATGACCGTTAGTGCGTAAGCATTCATGTCATGATGGAGTCATGATGGATGGTAAGATGGAGCCATAATGGATGATAAGAGTGTTCCTGGAAACCGTTTCTACACTGTGCTGGCCAGTCATAATTTAACTAAAAGCAGAATTCACTGCAGTCCACATAAATGTCCCACTAAATCCAAGCTAATTGTGTCCTCATCCTGACTTCCACTTAATCATATCCCCAAACTGCCTTTGTATTGGCCTTTGCTGCTCAAAGTCAGTAATTCTTTCCAGGGAAAGACCTGTTTCAGGATTGGATAAATGAGATTCAGTTGGTTTACTCGGCTTAATTCTCAAGTGGTCAACTCACTTTCCTCAAAAATATTATTGTTTTCCCCAGTGGGAAGGTTGAGGGCAAAGTCACAGATCCTCTAAAACATCTCATATATCTTTGTATTTTCAAAGACTTTTCCTTTCTGGCCTTTGACAAACTGTTTTCATCTTGTGTAAATGCAAACTCCGCCGACTGATGTTTGTCTTTGTTCAGATATGCTTGGGAAGCAGGCTCAGATTCAGGGGGACAGTTCTGTGTGGAGACTCTCTTATGGGAGAGGCCTGGCTTGGGTTATCCATTTCTGAATGGTCTCTAGGTAAACATCAGGGCAGTAAAGTGATCCTGCAACCTCCTCCAGTTAAGGGGAGCCCCTGGCTTACTGACTTTGAATTTCTCACTGTTTTTCTGGTTCTTGAGATCCTGTCTCAGAGCTTTTCTTGGGCCTGCAATGTACTGCATGTTCCCAGAGTTAACAAAGATTTATTTTTCACGGGCTACATAATAGTGGTCTTGTTGAAAATTTTGACAAAGGCCTTGTCAGCAACTATTGCTGTAGTATCATGTTCTTTTTCTAACTGTATTTGTTTTTTGGATAAAATTAATAGGAACAGACTTTCTTGAGATGAGTGTAACAAAACCCTTTGGAACAATGAGTTGCCATGACCAAATCTTGGTCCCTGTGTGAAAAGATGGATATAAGTCACCTAAAGACCTACCTTGGAAAGTTAATTTGGAAAATCCTCTACAAAATTTGTGACACTCTAGTAGGATTTTCACCAATCCTTGAGATCAGTATATCTGTACAGGTTATGAACAATTTCTACAGGTTCTGTGACAGAGAAGTGCCAGTCCATTTCTGTAGGCACCTTCAACTCCTGGTACCATGGGCTTGTTTTTTGTTTTTTTTTCTTTTTTCTTTGTATATCCTATAAGCATCAGTGAGTTCAAAAAGGCTGGACTAAATTGTTCCCTAAAGACTGCTTCATTTTTGTCCATTTTTAAATCTGGTTACCTGGTAGATTCATGGGTTTGAGATTTGTCTGGATAGTATAAAGTATTTGCTCTGTACAAAATTGTATATATTCTGAACACTCTTTCCAATACATTTCCCATAAAATATTTTGTTGTAAAGACTCTGTGGGTGCCCTTTGCATTCAGAATCAAAAGTGCTTTTCATTATCTGATGAATTAATAAAGGCTTCTGACCACATTTCCTCTGGGAGAAGGCCTTGACATGCTGGTTCAAAATAAAAATGGCTCATATGTTTGGGAAGGCATTTCCAAACCAAATAAACTATCTTCAGTATTAAAAGGCATGAAGTAAATGAAATGTGACTGGTTATTCTTTAGGTCACACAGATGGGTGACAAATATGGTGAGCTAAATCAAAGGATTCTTCATCCTGCAGGCGGAATGCCTTTTTGTTGAGGTGAAGCATAAACTAATCTTTAAAGCCTCAGAGCTTCCTTGCATCATCAATGAGGTTGTCTAGTAGCTACTTTATTTATGCATTTCCACTTTCCATAATAATTTAATCCCTCTCCAGAAGGCGACAGAGCACTGAGAATAACTTATGTTCCGAGCATTCCTTGGCTCCTGAGCTGTTGGTGTTATCTGTGCGTGTCCAATGTTGCCCTCTGGAGGCAGTGATGTGGCTGGATTGCTGACGATTACTTGGATCTGTGTGCAAAGTAGAAATCTAGAAAATAAATTTTCAGGTTACAGTGGGGCATGGTGTTTTGGTGGCCGTGAAATACATCCTTCCAGCAGTACACAGTATTTGTGATCTGTGGCTATAGTCTCCCCTTCTACATTCTACTACATCAACCACCTATTCAGGAGATGTGAGCAAGACTCTCAGTGTTGGCCAAGTGCGTGAATATAAATCAGCAGTTAGATAAAAATCCTTCCCTCCAATTAACCTATTTTAGAATTAAATCCATGTTACTTAATGAATGTATAGAAGACTGTGTTGTTCAGGATACAAATGTCTTTTTGTCATTGCCTCTAAGAGTAAATTGACATTTCAGGAAAATGAACGGACAAAATATTCTGAAGTAATTAAAGAAAAGGTCAAATGGAATTTTAATAAAAAGTGTAAGTGGAGACCACATTTTATTGTTGGAACGTGAAGGATGATGAGGAAAGAATAATAACTAGCTTTTTTATTTCCTTTTCTTAGGATGTTTTAATGAGTTTGGCCAAAGCTGTTGCCAATGCTGCTGCCATGTTGGTACTAAAAGCAAAGAATGTTGCCCAGGTGGCTGAAGATACAGTCCTACAGAACAGGGTGATTGCTGCTGCCACCCAGTGTGCCCTCTCCACCTCCCAGCTCGTGGCATGTGCCAAGGTGAGTCAACCAGCACCCCTGCCCTTCCTACAGAGTATCCCATGCTTCTTACTGCCTCCAGTCATTTGGGGACTGCAGAGACAGAATGTGTTTAAATTGTTTACACTTACACACAACGGATTCTTGCATTGTGCATTCCAGCATTAAAAGAGAGTTCAAATATAATCAGCAGAGATTAGGCCGGGCACGGTGGCTCGTGCCTGTAAGCTTCAGCCTATGAAGCGGCCGGGGCTAGGGATCACGGTTCAAGTCCCACCTGGGGCCCCGTAGCAAGACCTAGTTCCAAAAAAATAGCTGGGTGTGGTGGTGCGCGCCTGTAATCCCAGCTACCTGGGAAGCTGAGGCTGGGGATTGCTTGAGTCTGTGGTACCCTGGGCAACGAGAGCCTGAGGTTCCACGGGCAAAAATAGCGAGACCTAGTCTCAAAAAAATAAAAATAAAAAAAATAATCAGCAGAGATTATATTATCTTTTCTACACTGCACGGTGTCAGAGTGAGGCAAGAAGAATTATATTTACTGCTGCCAGTTGCATTGTACATACTTTCTGTATCATATTTCACCTCATAAAACACCATCATCTGAAGAGGAGACAGAGGTCCTTTGATGTAAAGAAGTAGCTTTAAGCCACAGGTAGTAATTAGCCGAACTGAAGTTGTGATTTAGTTCTATTTGACTTGGAATGTCCTTTCCACCACACCATGTAGTATATCTGCTAAGATGGCACATTAGAGCATGAGAGGTACCTCTTTTTCCAGTGGATGACCTGGCTCCAACTGGCATTTCCTTCTGCTGGTAGGATTTGCAACATTTGGTGGTATTTTTTGTAGCCTCACTCCTGCTTTCCTTATTCATCCCCATAGATAACTAGCAGAATCTACCTGTTCTTTAAAGTATCGTGTGACAGAGTTCAAACTGTCTCTGGAGAAAGAAATACCATTCCTTCCAGTGTTCATTCTCTCCCAACTCAGAAGATAAATTTCAGTGGTTCCCAGATGGAGGAATATATAATTGCTAAATACAACTTTCAGTAGCAGACTGTCATGTATTTTGTATGAAGGTCTAAATCATCAGGACATCTAAAGCCACAAAGATAAAATAATCACGTAAAGTATGAGAAACCTCAGCAATAGTTTCATTTAATCCCTGACTCTACAAGTAAGGAA
This sequence comes from Uropsilus gracilis, assembly GCA_004024945.1. Taxonomy (NCBI): domain Eukaryota; kingdom Metazoa; phylum Chordata; class Mammalia; order Eulipotyphla; family Talpidae; genus Uropsilus; species Uropsilus gracilis. The sequence goes on from PVHY01001651.1 coordinate 115,961, forward strand.
CTGTCAGAGTCAGCGAGGGACTTGGTGACGATGCTGGTATGTGCTGGGAACCAAGAGCTGTTCTGCAGTGCTCAGGATCCCCTCCTGTCTTGCTGCAGGTGGTGAGCCCCACCATCAGCTCCCCCGTGTGCCAAGAGCAGCTGATTGAAGCCGGAAAGCTCGTGGACCGCTCAGTGGAAAACTGCGTCCGGGCCTGCCAGGCGGCCACTGACGACAGCGAGCTCCTGAAGCAGGTCAGCGCCGCAGCCAGTGTTGTCAGCCAGGCCCTGCACGACCTCCTGCAGCATGTGCGACAGTTTGCCAGCCGAGGCGAGCCCATCGGCCGCTATGACCAGGCCACCGACACCATCATGTGTGTCACCGAAAGCATCTTCAGCTCCATGGGCGATGCTGGTGAGGGCCTGGGCTGTGTATGGGCCATTGTTTGGGGTTCCCCAAGGTACTGATTGTAAAAAAGATGATGGCTGCTGCCTGCCAGGGTAAGTTCATGAACATCAGTCAGAGCCCTCACTCAGGCTGGGAAAGAGGTAGAAAACTCCTCGTGTGCCCATCCTTGACACTTGCAGGACGAAAAGAAAACTAGTTTGTTTGTTTGTTTGTTTGTTTTTTATAACTTACATTCATGCCCATGTTACTATACCATGAACTTGGAATAATAAAGTCAGTGCCACCACAAAAGGAGGCAAGAACAATGGAAGGAGGAAATTGACTATGCTCATAGAGCCCAGAGAGGGCTCACAATGTGCCTCACAGGTTATAGCAGGAACAGCAGGTTTTGGTCAGATGGCAGAAGATAGCATTGATAGTTTAACTACAACTCTTACTGGGACTTCCATAGGAAAGGTAAAGCAGGGTGGGGTAGAGACTTTTGGAATGGCCAGTTAAAATAATTTCAACAGTGTATAATATACACTATAACATGATACCTTGTTGCTTGGTCCTGGACCTAGCGTGATGGAGGCCAAGAATTATTATCCCCACTTACGTGGTAGGTGCCAGTCAGAGAAGGGAGGGCTTTGCATGGTTAGCTTTGCATGGTTGGCTGGAGCCTTTACCCTGGGAGAGACAGTCTCACTCCAACTAAAAGACTTTTTAAAAGATGTTAAACATATATGGGGAATAAATAAAATATATACAATATGCCTTTTCAATATATTGCTTTAAACTCGTTTCCACAGACCCAACCTATCACTATCCTATTCTATCTAAATCTCCAGAATTGACCTTTTAACCAGTCTCCAGAAATTTTCTATCTTCATACAGTCATGTGTGTACATGTGCATATGACATCCTTTTTATGTACATACACTTGTATTATATGTACTTATGTACTCATTTGCAATCTTTTCCTCCTAATTTACCTTAGAGACTTTTTTCTTGTCAACCTATACACTAATCTTTTTAATGGCCTCCTGTGGATGCATGAATGCTTCATAATCTACTTAACCATAATTTAATATTTACAAAAGCTGCAGAAGTGATACGGATACAGTATGCCCTTCCCACTTCTCCTTTTATAGCATCTTCCCTAAATTGTGCACATTTATTAAAACTAGGATGTTACCATTGATATGTTAGTTATTCTTGACTAAACTATAGATTTTATTCAGATTTCATCATTTTTCCATTAATGTCCTGTTATTGTCCTAATATCCAATCTGGAATAGCTTGGATTTGCCTCATTTTGATTTTTAAAAGAGCTTTCTTCTCTCCTAAATGTTTCAGTGCTTTAGCATTCTTTTCAAATGATCTTTGGGAGATGAGAAAATTCTGTATATTTGAGTAGCTTTAATGTTGACTTTTCTAAAAGGAAGTTGAAATACATTTCAGTGAAATCACAGGTACAATAAAACCACACAATTAAAACAAGATCAAAATCAGCACTGGGAAGGAAAGAGGGAGCAAGTAGAAAATTGATCAGGAAAAACTGTGCCAAAGCAGATCGTAGCATCTGAGCATGGACCTGAGGTCTGTGCTTCTAATAACGAGAGCCAAATGATACAAATATAGTAGATTATGTGATATTACTCATCTGGTATTAGTTAGCATACAAACTAATCCAGATTTTCAAAATAACATTTTCTGTGCTCATTACTTTAAAAATTTATGATAGTGGCTTTGTGTAAGTGATTTTCGAAGTGAGATAAGTGGTTTCTAAATAAGTATTCAAAGTAAATCTTCCTAACTTTCTTTCTTCTCTGCCCTCTCTCCAGAGCATCTCTTTGCCTGTGTCATGTTTATCCCTCATAATTAAAGACTAAACTAGGATGTGTTTGGGGTGGATAGTCCTGGCTGCTGCAGGAGATATTTTCAATTCCAAGTCTGAGGCAGCATGGAGGCTTATGCTCTCTGGCAGAGGACTACTGAAGCCACTGCACTCACCCCCAGGTTTCCACTTGAGCTTTAGCTAGCAGACAGACAGAAAGACCTGTTGTCAACCCCACCCTCTAGGTGAGATGGTACGTCAAGCGCGAGTCCTGGCACAGGCCACCTCGGACCTCGTCAACGCTATGCGTTCAGATGCAGAAGCAGAAATCGACATGGAGAATTCGAAGAAGCTCCTGGCAGCAGCAAAACTCTTGGCTGACTCCACAGCTCGCATGGTGGAAGCTGCAAAGGTATGATGTTGGATTTGTCTGATTGAAAAGTGAAAATCTTTACAGGTTAGGCTTTGGTAGTTTACTTCAAAATTAGCAGTCAGCCAAGTGTGCATTTTTGTTTGTTTAAAACCTGTATGGCTTTGTAATATTTAACCTTGTTCAAGTGGGAAAGGAGAATGTCGTGGAATGCCTGGAAGAAATTCTTTAGTAGAGGAGTGCTGACTCAACTGTAAACAGCAGCATCTTTGCTTAGCGGGCACTCTTTACATTGGGCCATCACCACCGGCATTATTGAAAGGAGTTATTAATTTACACTTGAAATCTTAAATAGAAATTTCACTTGCCCCTGTTTTCTTCCACAGCCTTAATGTTACTTTGCCCTCCATTTGACTTCTCTACTAAACTATGGAAATTCTGCACAGTAGACTACTTTCTGCTCTACTGTTCTTAGAGTCCCAGCAGGAGTTTTAAGTATTAAACACTTGGATGTAGAGTGAAGAAGCAACCTTGTGCTTTTTGACAGCAAAGCTATAGCATGATACTTTGAAAGTCAGATTCTAAATTTAGGGCTGTGTTTCAGAGCCCATGCGAAGCATGTTAAAGTACACAAGCCTCAGGTCCATCCCAGAAACTGAATCATGAGGTGACTGACTGGTGGGACTGGGTGTGCATGTGTAAAAAAGTTCCACTGGATATTCTGATGCCTTCCTCTGAGCAAGAAATGGATGGGATATATTTTTTCCTATGCTGCTTATTAGGCAGCTAGCCTGTCTACCTTGAGTAATTAATAGAAAATGAAGATGAGTGTAAGACCATAAAAAAGTGATCTTTGACTTCATACCCCAGCATCACATATTTATATACTTTGTATACTTGTTTTGTTAAATATCCCCCCATCTTGCCCTATCTCTGACCTCCAGTGGAGTAGTTATGTTTCCATCCTGCCTTTGAAATCTTCACTTAACATGTGTGTGACTTGCATACACATCTTCCTCATCTGACTCACCATTTTATCACCCAAGTAACTGAGAATTCTTAGAGATACCTTACGGGATAGCTGATGATAGACCCAAGGGAAGTTGGCCCATGGATTTCCTGCCTCTATCTACTGACCCTATTTCAGCCTGGAAGCTCTGTCTTAAGCATCTCCATGAACAAAATTTATATGAGAATTTACGTAGTAGTCAATTTTTTGTTTGTTTTTTATTTTATATATGTATATATATTTTTATATATGTATAAAGTATATATATACTTTATATATATATAAATATATATACTATATATATATACACATATATATACTTTATATATATATATATATATAAAGTATATATATACTTTTTTAAACATAGTTGAATTCCCCAGGGGTCTCCCATAGTAGCAGAGATAAGCCTAAAAGAAGAAGACAAAAACTGATGGCCTCGCTTATAGATGAGATATAGGGAAAACAAACAAAAAGTCAAGAAAATCAAGAAAAAGTAAAAACTAGCAATATGACAACAGAACTAAAGCAAACAGCTAGGGATGGGGAGAGAGATCGTTTTTATTAAGTGAGCAACATTATTGTTTTTATTAATTTTTTAAGTGTTGGTAAAATGTTCTTACTTTGTCTTTAGCAATTATTTTCTGAATTTTGTAGAAAGCCAAAGAACATTAAAATGATTAGACTTTCAAAGAATATACTTTATGTGTGAGGGGGAAATGTCATAATTGGTAACTAAGATTAATACTCCATGACTAGTATACATTCTTTGTAAGAAAGATGTTACTAAGGACAGATTCAAACAACTCCATTGGGATAAGGTACAGACAGGTTGACTTTCTGCTGCTTGAAATGTGAAATTGTGGTTATTGTGTCACTGGAGTAGTGATAAGGTGGTAGCTTTAAAAAACACCTAGAGGCCAGAAAAAATACATTTTCCTAAACTTTCAGAAGAATACAAAACAGCCTAAACAGTCTCTTCATGTATAACTTGCAGAAATAAACATTTTTCATCGCTGGAAACAAAATCAAGCCTGCTAAATGTGATTAAAGTCTGTAAGACTGGAAGATTCTATTCAAGGGTAGTGCCAAAACCATTCTCTCACGTATATTCAAGTTGTTCCAGCCAATGAGAATTCCTATCGTAATTTTTTATAAATTGGTAAATTTGATGAATTGGCCATTAGGAAAGTGTAGACATTCGGGAAATATTTTTTCAACCATCATTGTGTTCTGCTGTATGCTCTGCCGCTTGGCAATTTCTGCCCTAAAATGTTCCCAGATAGAAACGTGTTTATCTAGATGAACACTGGTCGCAGAATGTGCAGACCCTGTGGCAGAAAATCTTGATTGCTGCCTTTGCTGCAGGTGGGGAAAGACAACGTGCTGTAAGTCTGAGTTATAGTGCTGTAAAGTTATATCCCCTCCCTACATGACCTTTAGGGTTTCCCACTTGAAAACACTACCCATCAATCCACTTGGATTCTTCAGACAATTTAATCTGGAGCAACGTGGTCTAAGGTCTGTGGAATTACATGGGGAAGTGGCAACAGGCCCTACCCTGGAATGGGAGCATTAGATTCTCTCTTTACACAGTGCATTGGAGTACCAGCTCCCTTGCTCTGACTCTGTAGAAATGCAATTTCTAAGCATGGGCCTTCTAGAATATTTCCTTAGAGACATTTTGTATAACATTCCCATCCTCCTTGCTTCCTCTAGCTCTATGCCCTGAGTGTTTATGCTAGAATTTTAGTCCATTTACATTTTCCAGTGCCACAGGACAGGAGAACCTTTCAGCTGTGACGGGTGTCTATCATGTCAATTAAAATTCTTCCTGAGAGAGATGGGCAGGAAGATTATCTTAACGTCTTTTAAACCATGGGTTTCTGACCACAAGTTCATTTGCATGGACAACCAACACTATGGTCTCAATTGCTCAATTATTACCTTTGCATTTCTGCTGTTAGATGGTGCAGTTTTAAAACATCCCCTGGTAGATTTCTGTTGTTGTAAAAGAAAACATCTTTATCATAAAGAGATCACTTAAAGCACTTGGAACTATCTTCCAGATGCGTGTTATTACTAGGAAGGAGTAAAATTAAAGGCATGAATTTAGTGTCTGTAGCAAGCTGTCCCTGGACCTCTTGAAAACTTTATTTTTATTTTCCCAGGGGGCTGCAGCCAATCCTGAGAATGAGGACCAGCAGCAAAGACTGAGAGAAGCTGCAGAAGGTCTCCGAGTGGCCACCAACGCTGCCGCCCAGAATGCTATTAAGAAGAAAATTGTCAATCGATTAGAGGTCAGTAAAGAGGGTGGGTTTTAGGATGCTCATTTTATTTGTTTGTTTATTTAAATTTAAGGATGGCCATTTGGATTGTGTAGAGCTATTTGAAAAAAATAAATAATACCTTTAACAAGGCCATGCCCATTAAAAAAAAAAAAAAAAAAAAAAAACTAAGCTAAATCAAGGTTAACAATATAGTTTAGTGATTTGGGTATAATGAATAATTTGCAATGTTGATCTAAGTACCTTGTATACTTGGGTTCAACGGTTTAGGAATGTTGACACAATCTGAAAAAATTGCTTTAGTTCCTGGTTTCAGAAATTTATAAGAAATTGACAAATTTATTTATGTTGGCATAGAATTCAAACCTTTTTTCAGGAGGAACCAGGATTTTTTTCTGGCACTCAGAGATGTCTAAGCTGAAGAAGAACCTTCAGATAATGTGTATGTTTTGTTGGAGGCATTGACTCTTTTGGAACTCACAGTTGAAAATACGGACTGCAGAAAAGGGGAGATGAGTATCTGGCTTGGATGGAGAGGGTTCAGAGGAAATAATAAATATTGTTTTGATCTCTCACATTTGTTCTGAAAAAGTCATGATAGAAACAATAAAAGAAAATAAATTTACCTGCTTCTGAAGTGAGGAATCCCTCTATGTACTATGGTCTGCTGGATTCTAGAAGAAAACTGGCTTTGTTCTTAAAGGAGATAAGATAATGAACAACATGAATCACTCCTGGGAAAAGCTTATGCCATTCTAAGCCAAGGTTTCTCTTGCATTGGGAGAGGAAAGACATGAGCCACCCGTTTCCATTAGAAAAATGACCCAGGACAGCCACTCATACTTCCTGTGGGAAAGTTATTCCCCATAAATATTTAGATTTGGTCCTGCTTATCATTACCACCATGGTCTTGGGATTATCTTTTTGAGAAAGACAAATGATCATCAAACTTGAGAACCCAAGCATGCTCTCTGCATCACTGGTCCCGGGGAATGCAGATCAGATGACGATAACAGTGCACTGTGAGGCTAAGATCATCAGTGGTCTTTAAAAGACAGAGCCTACACCTGAGTTTCTTTTCTCATGTACAATACTATCCAGTGCTGCCCCTTTAAGGGAAGGGGCATGTATAAATGTGTCAGTATGTGTTTGTGTTTATGCATTCGAACTCCTGGCTCACCTCCTCTCACTCTCCTCCCCAGGTTGCAGCCAAGCAGGCTGCTGCTGCAGCCACACAGACCATTGCCGCCTCCCAGAATGCAGCCCTGTCCAACAAGAACCCAGCGGCCCAGCAGCAGCTGGTCCAGAGCTGCAAGGTGAGGTTCTGGTCTGCTGTTGATGCCTGATAGCATTAGGACACCGAGTGTCCTGGTAATTCATTTAAGATGGATCTTGCAGGCCACTAATCCAGTTTGTTCCAGCTGCCACGTTCCAGGTGTACACACATGCACACGTCTGGTTTTTGTCTTTTCAGTGTGTGGTCTGTTTTTAAAGGGAGAGTATGTTTCTCCAGCCTTGTCTTTCCTTTGTCTAGCTCCTTTCCTTTGGAGAGACTGAATCAAAGAGGATCGATGACAAGGCCATTTTAGGGCTCTGAAATAGTAATGAAGCATTGGCTATCCAGAGGGACTGTCTCCCCTTGAGAGGTGGGGCTTGGCATTCTGACTTTGCTTGTTGTGGCAGAGTTGATTCTGGCTTTTCACCTATTCCTCCTGGAGAATTTATTTCATTTATTTCAGCCTGTTATGCTTTGGTGCTTTCTGCTGTTGCCTATTTTTTCTTCTGAGATCTGGACTTTGATGCCATGTTGAAGCCAACAAACTATGAGGAACACAGTATACATCTCTGTTGCCTTCTCCCAGGAAACCTCTTCACAGTGTCAGACCCAAATTTAACTGTGTAGCCATTGCCAGCTGTGCTTACATCATGTCTGACTAAAGTCTCCTGAAAGTGTTTGGGTTCACAGTGGGAACTGACTGAGAGGTGTATTTGATTGTTCTTGGGTTCAGAAAGCTAATAGCTGCCCTATCTCTTCTACAAGTCTCCTCTGAAACAGTTTTGCATCTGAGGGGCATTGCTCCTTCTTCAGAAATGAATTTACATCCGAGGGGAACTGCCAGAGCCCTCTATGCCCCTTGCAGGTTCCCCAACACCAGTCAGCCCCTCTGAGGAGGACTGAGTATGCTCTAGGAGAGAGTCATATGGAGTAATATGCTGTCCTCAGACCGAGCACATGAACAAGAGGTACTCCTGAGAGCTAAGCCCTGCTGAAGAGTTGTTTTTTGTTAAGCTCCCAATTCAACTGCTAGCAGCTAGGATAGAAAAATGACATTTCCCCTTTCCACAGCGCACATACTACAGGATGAATTACACACACAGACACAAACATGTTAGGAGTCACGTATGGAATGAAGAAGAAATTGAGATGGAAGATTGATAGCGATCTGTGAGGCTAGCCCACAGAACAGGGATCCTGGAAAGCGTGTCCAGATCCAAATTTAATGAAGTTGAGATGCATTTATATACCCCAGCAAGGAAATGTTACAATGATGTAATGAGGAAGTAGCAAAGTGTATGTGACATGCAGTAGGGAGGATGCGGGATGCACGATAATAGGAGAATTTACCTTTGGGGGCAACAGCCATTACTAATAGGTCTTATGTCTCTTGGGACATTCCAAAGAGGTTAGGAAGCTGGGTTATAGGTGAGAGATGTGCTCTCGCCCACCCTCTAGTATGCCAGATGGGGCTAGAGATATAGGTGTTCCTCTTATCTGAAGCTCCATCTTCCATCTCTCTCCCTGCTTCCATGTTCCACACATACACAGGCACACAAACACACACACACACACACACACGTACATGCATGTTCATTCTCTTACTCACTTTTTGCAGAGAAACTGAAGATACATAGTTTTATTGGTGTCAATGTCAACATAACTTACTGGTTGTGGTAGAGAAGGGAAAATGTACTAAATAACTAGAGACAGTAGTCCTGAAGAGGACCTCAGGAAAATCTCATGGATATACATATATATATATTTTTTTTTAACCCTAGCTGATGTGAATTCCTGAAGAAAAAAAAATGTGTCACCAGACTGAGATGCACTTCAGATCTTCATAGTAATAGATGCCCTCTGCTCTGTGACCTTTGAGGGCCTGATAATCAGATGGGGTTGGGTCACAGAGGGGAAATGTGGGAGAACAAAGAAAGGGTAAAAGGTGGTCTAAGGTACTGTGGAGGATGGCTCCTTGAAAGCCCACCCAACCCTAGGCTTTGGCTTTTTCAGTTTGAAGAATGAGCAGGACAATTTAGAACAGAGGAGGAGGGACCATAATATCAAAGCTGATGGACAGAATACATACCTACAAAGTAAGAAATTTAAGCATTGAAATAGTCTGGTTGTTGAGTATCTCTTACTGTCTGTAGTTCTTGGGAATATATGACTTATTTATTCACCTGTGAATTGTGTAGATTCCTTGATTCTGAGTTTCAACCGTAGTGAACCTAATAGTGAATTGCAACTGCAGACATTTTTTTAAAGCCTCATTATGAAGAATCATCCTATATCAATTGTGTTGTGACCTTTTGGGGTCACAGGGTGATACGTGTGTGGGAGAAGGCACACAGAGACATTAGGGTTCAGTGTGCTGAAGATCCAACAGGTTGAGGTGCTGTGTAAATCCACCATTTGTGATAGACATCCCCCAGAAGTAATAGCACTTCCAAATCATTGATCACTTCATTGCTTTTCACAAGTTCAGTAATTCACCAAGCTAGCTATGCTTAGTTTCAATTTCCTTGTTCCGGTAGGCAGTGGCTGATCACATCCCTCAGCTGGTCCAGGGAGTCAGAGGGAGCCAAGCCCAAGCAGAAGATCTCAGTGCCCAGCTGGCCCTCATCATCTCCAGCCAGAACTTCCTCCAGGTAACAGTGACACACTCACCTTGGTGGTACCCAGAATTGGGCAGAGATTGCCCTCCATCCTTAAGGAGAGGCATGAATGAGTTCCACAACCATTGCAGAGTCTTTGCAACAAGCATACCTTGGTGTTGTCTTTGTTTCCAGGTTCAGGAGAGTTCAGTTTAAGTTGGCAAAGCGAAATGCTCACACACAGGGAAATTGTCCTGCGAGATGGCATAGAACCCATTTTTTCTTAGGAGTATCATCTTTATTTTATTTCTGTGAGAGAAAGCATAGATTCCGGTGTAGGTTTTGCTACAAAGCCTAGTACTATATATTGCTTTAGGTTTGCTAGTTTCCAGAGTGCCTCCCCTTGTTAGTCATGGACTGGTAAACAAGAAGGGGTGGGCAGATATTCCACAGGTTCCTTCATTTTTTTGTGGCAATTGTACAGTTAGTAAGTATTGTCAGTCTTCATGAACTGAGAGATATATTCATGTTAAGGAAAGTTAATAAAAGAGGATATTAAGGTTTAGTGGAAATTTCCCTTTTCACATAATCTTGTATTCAGATATCCATATTTTTTGTCTACTTGTACCTCATAAGCAGTTCTTATGACTAGGGGATCCCTTTCTAGTTGAACCTGTAGTGACAGAAATCAGTAATTAATCTATTTGGTTCATTTTTCAAGTGCTGTAGCTCCAACGTGCAGAGATCAACTGTGGAAGTGTTGATGTATTTCACACATGTAAGCTATATACATACTTATGTATGTGTATATGCTATGTAATAAAGATTTTTGTGTATAGTTTATTTTTATGCTAAATGCTAATTTTATGAGTATTTGTGATTTTGAATAATACTCTGTCATGTGGCTATGTTCTTTGCCTCACTATACTCCCATCATTTCACATAGGGATTGCTTTTGATTTTTTGCCCTCAAAAGCAACCAGTGTTATGATAGAAGTCTTTATGAGTGATCAAACCTATGTACTTCTCTTGGATTATTTCTTTAGGGTAATTCCTAGAACTAGAATTACAGGTGGCTTTTTTTTTTTTTTTTGAACATTAAGGGGTCTAATACCTGCTGTATTGTCCCTCTGCCTGAAAGATTATGGGGTTGTGATTGTGCAATGTAGACAAATTCCATGGTCCTCTCTGTCTTGCTCTTATTTTCCCTTCTTCTTTTGTTCTACTTTTTTTCTTCTTTTGTTATGGTAGCCACATCTCAGTAAGAACAAGGTAGAGTTAGAAATAGAATTGACAGTTTAAAGTTTTTGCATTTAAAATTTTTTTCATAAGTGATATAAAATTGCCCTTCCAGAAGGCTAACTAAATTTAAGTTTACAGCTATCAGCTCATGAAACATGCTTTAACACATATTTTCCAAGTTGGAGAATTAAAGCATTTAAGAACGTTTTTTGCCATTTTGCTCAGTAACTGTCTTACCATTTGACTTTGCAGTTCCTTGATTTTCACATTGTTATGCATTTTCTATATTTCAGTTATTTGGTTACTGTGTGCTTTTTTGTATACCCCTGCTGGTTTCTCTTATAAATTTTCATGAGTTCTTTAAATATTAAAATATTAACGTTTGTTCTTAATATTTACATTCTCATCCTAAAAATATATGTGGTCCTTGGCATAGAAATTCTACATTAAAAATTTCATACAAAGGAAATTACAAGCTTTGACACAATTTTACCAACAAATATCTTTGTCTTACCATTGCTTATTTGTATTGGGGGAAACAGAAACATATCTAGTAATAGAGAACTGAGAAATGTAACAGATGTATACAGTGGAATAATATATAACCATTAAAAAGAATATGTGAAACAAGGAGATTGAATAGACTAACTTATATGATGTCATTTTTGAGAATATGTATACATGGGTCCAGACATCCATGCACAGTGAAGTTCTCCTGGGTTGTAAGATGTGACAGGTCATTTTATATCTTTTTGTCTACCTGTATTTTTAAAATATTCTATATTTGAGATAGGTTGGAAAGCTGTTACAGGTATAAAAAAGATATTTAATAAGATACTCTTTTTGAAATCTGTTTTAAGTGAGAATTTCAAGTTACTATTTCAGTTTTACCTCCTTCTGTGCCTATGTTTCTAACAACATTGTGTTTTTTTACATTCTTCAAATGCTCTGTCCTAGAGTATTCTAATTTGGACTGATCTATCTTCCAGGGAATATAATTTTTTTGTTGTTTCTGTTTATTTCTGGTCATTCAATTTTTTTTCAAAAATTGATATGCATTTAGAAACTAAAATCCTGGCTTCTAAATATGGTAAAATAAGCAAATAGTTTAGGTGGTCCTTGTTTTAGGACAAGTAACTCTGGCCCATATGCAGCCTTGCTCCCGGTCTCTGTCTTCTGACTCTTCTTGCTGCCAAGTTGCCATCTTACGTTCTGCTCATCTTTCTATAGCCTGGAAGCAAGATGGTGTCCTCTGCCAAAGCTGCAGTGCCGACTGTGAGTGACCAAGCTGCAGCTATGCAGCTCAGCCAGTGCGCCAAGAACCTTGCCACCAGCTTGGCGGAGCTACGCACCGCCTCACAAAAGGCAAGCAGACTCCGCCTTATAGCACTGGGAATAGAACTTCTAGCTCCTTACTGCTACCCTCACCTGGACACCACCCAGAATCTGCACTTGAACACATTACTTGGCAGAGTATTCTGTTCCACTGTCGTGGCCATCAACAGTGCCCCTGTGGATTGGTTTTTACCACTTTTAGCTGCTACCTCCTAGATTCAGTTACCACCTTCCTACTACAAAAGACCAGTTACACTTTTTTTCAAGTGGCACATTTCCTATCTTTCCATGCCCTGGAATAAGCTGTGGACGGCTTTTCATAGTCATAGGGGTGTCTTATAATCATGAGTTTGTTGGGGCCAGGTAAATTGTGGGCCACAGTGACCAGTCATATCTTTCAGGTATGATCTTGTCAACTTAATAGCAAATTATCTAGGCAGCATATCTACTTTGTGGGGGTCATTTATAGTATCTTTTTTTTTTTCTAGTCCTGAAACGTTTCATAGCTTACGTGGGAGCATTCACTTAACAAGGTTCTTAAATCACAGAACTAGGGGTTAATGAGTTTCTGTCGCTGCAGCTTATTATTAGTGAAAGACCTCATTGCTACACTGTTTGATGTAGCATTAACATGAGGTTTCAGCATGAATTTCATTTTTCCTTGTTGTGATAACCTCTTTGCAGAATTAGATGGCCTCATACATGAGCAAGGGATGAGACTTAGAAGTATCTGAATTATTTTATGAACAATATACTAAAGAAAACTATCCAGAGCTTTAGATTATAACCCATAAAGAAGTATTGTGAGCTGTTTTCCTCTGAATTCTAAGACCCGCCCCCTGCCTGGAATAACTAAGGTCCTTAGAAGCCAGGTTATTGGACCTTGAATCAGAATCTCTATTCAGCCTGAACATCTGCATTATAACCCATGTCCTGAGTGAGACTTGAATACACATCCACACCACACAACTGCTCTGGAGCAGTGAACACCAAAGTGATTCAAAAAGAACTGTCCACTGGGTACAGGAAAACACTATGACAGCTTTTCAGTATCTTTTTTTGTACAGTGCAAAGGTTGAGAACACAGGCTCAGTCAGACTCACTGCATTCAATGCCAACAAAGTTTGCCACTGGGGAAGCTAGTGAATCTGTGTCTTGATTTTCTCACCTGGTGATACTGGCACATAGAAATAAACCAGTTATAATTTCCTGCTGCTGCTATTACTGTCATCTAAAAAATATAGGAAGAAATTAAAATGTGTCAGTATTTAGCATACTGGTCAATAATTATACATGTATATAATTTACTAACATATGTATTGTGGGTATGTGATCACAGCAGTTGGAGACCAGTGTTTTAAATGATTAAGAGATTGAAGTCATTTTCTTAAAACGAATGACTAAGGGAAAAAAGTCTTTTACAAGCTTCAGTATAGAAAGATGTTAGTTTATAATCTAGAAATCTGGAATCAAAATTAGTAAGGTTGATGACAACTTGTCCCAGACTACCGGGTTCATTCCTTCTTTCCTTCACCTTCTCACTCACCACATGTATCCCGAGCCTTTGTGGGCATATGTACTGTGATAGGTTTCCTTTCTCTGGAACCCAGACACACTGAATAAAGATCCTCTTAGCCTGAGAGTCAAATGCATTTGCGATAAAAATAGCTGCAAGGAGTCTTTACCCAGTTTTAATATATACATAATTGATTAGTTAGGAAATTTAGGACTAAAGTTCTCGCTAAGATGGATTTTGCTTTTTCTGGAAATGCTAGCTACCCTCCTTCCTACTAGTAGGGTTGAAGAATGACTGAGTGCATGCAGAAAGTCATCCATGCATTGCAAAGTGCTGGGGACACATTCTCCAGCTGCTGTTACACATTCCCAATTCTGTTGACAGGCCCATGAAGCCTGTGGTCCTATGGAAATCGATTCAGCTCTGAGTACTGTGCAAACACTGAAGAGTGAACTGCAGGATGCAAAGATGGCCGCTGTGGAGAGTCAGTTGAAACCACTTCCAGGGGAGACGGTAAGAGCTGTGGGACTCTGCCTTATGTTGGGATCTCGTTGAAGCATTTTCAGAAGTTGGGCTGGTGTGCCTGGATTCCAGACATTGTGAATGCAGAGAACTGTGTCGGTCACATGTCTTTTAGAACCGCCATAAGATTGCTATCACCCAAGGGGGATGTTGAGTACCCTCAACATCTGTCTTCTTTCCTAAAGTTTGGCTGGGGATACAGGGGTGTACAAGCTTCTGTTGATTCTCATCCATCTTTTTCATAAGCAAGACACATGTTAGTGTGTTCTAATCCAGTGGTCATTTTCTGAAAAGAATGCCCAATGTAACTGGAGGAGCTGGCTTCTAGATCCAGTCTATATCCATCATTCAGCTATGTATAAGTTTTATGTCCCTGTCTTTTGTACTTTTATCTATGAGATAGGCAGCCAGGAGATTTTAACACAGAAAATATTTTCAATAGTCAATCATTTTTTAAATATTTAATGCGGGGCAATAAGAAAAATGGCAATACACCTTAATGTAATAAACTCATAGTTGCAAGTGGAATGATGGCATCAGAAATCTGAGCATGTTGTGATGCTCCCAGGTGCTCACATCAGGATTTTAAGTACCTTATTTATAGGTATATTTCACATTTTTATATTTGACAGGGTTCATCAACCACCTCCCCTCCCTGATCACCCCCCTATCCCCCACCCCAGTTATGTACTTTAGTTTGGTTGTTAGCTTGTTTTGACTTTTCCTCCTGGCCTTTTGTTTGTTTTTCCTATATATTAATGAAACCTTTTGGTTTCTGTCTTTTTCTTTCTGACTTGTTCCTGCTAATATGATTTCTTCTAGATCCATCCATGTTATCTCAAATTCATCAAATTTTCAATTGATGAGTAATATTCCATTGGTATATATACCACATCTTTTTCATCCATTTGTCTGTTTTGGGACATTTGGGTTGTTTCCATATCCTTACAATTATAAATAGTGCTGCAATAAACATTGAGCACATGTGTCCCTTTGCATAAGTATTGAGGTCTCTTTTGGGTAGATTCCAGAAGATCGATTGCTGGGTCAAATGGTAGTTCCATTTTCATCACTTTGAGGGTCCTCCACACTGCTTTCCATAATGGCTGGACCAGTTTACATTCCCATCAGCAGTGTAAGAGTGTTCCTTTCTCTCTGCATCCATGCCAGCACTTGTTGTTGCCCTTTTTTTTTGATGTGGACCATTCTTACTGGTGTAAGGTGGTATCTCATTGTGGTTTTGACTTGTATTTCCCTGATTGCTAGGGATGTTGAGCATTTTTTTAATATGCCTGTTGGCCATTTGTCTTTGGCCTTTATAGAAGTGTCTTTTCAGTTCTCCCCATTTTTTGACTGGGCTTCTTGTTTTGTTTTTGCTATGTTATGTGAGTTCCTTGTGGATCTTTATAATCAAATCCTTATCACTTTTGTGGAGGGCAAAAAATGTTTCCCATTTGGTTGGGTTTCTTTTTGTTTTCACATGAGGATTTTTTTTTAGTTAAATTTTACTGATCCATTTTATTTATATGCTCCTTTCCCACATGACTGAACATTGCTAATAAAATGCCACATTTTCATAATCACCTATTAAGTCCTATATCCATAGTCAATCTAGTTTCCACTGATAGTAACCTAGTAAACAAGTTTTGTGAATCTCATTTTAATAACTGAGTGGACAGAGGCACATAGGCTGTCAGGATTTTATCCAATGTCTATCTGCTAGCTGGTGCCAGTATCAAAATCTGAATCCAGATCTGCTCAAGTTAAGATTGATTTCTTAACTATTGCTGCTCTTTGGATGAACTAAGGACTTTTAAAATGTAAAGAAACCTCAGAAACTCCAATTAACCACAAAACAAAGTCTGATACTTAGGAAGCCCTCAAGAAATATTTGTTATATCAAGCTACTCTCAACTGCAGAGACAGGAACTCAAGCTCAAAGGGGTAAAAATCACTGAACTAGAATCACTCGCTGATGATAAAGTCAGGACTGGCGCCTAGCCTAGCAGCTTTGCAGTGTGGTCCAAGAATCCTTTTACAAACTACAGTACCTCAAGGATTCCAAGAGAGATTTGCAAGTTATATTCTACTTTCACATAAGACAACTGATGGGTTAGCATACAAGGAACATGTAATTTTGAAAGAAATTACTTGCAAAATTACTTACAAAAATGCATTTGTGTGGTATGACACGTTGTTGGTTTTCATGGAACAGGCTCTGTTTTTCAACTGAAGCCCTATCCTGCCTCTCCTGGACAACATGTTGCAGGATGAAAAGTGTACACATTTTCTGCCACCTTCCTGCACTCTCACATAGTGTCTAGAAAGTTCTCTTCCAAGATGTTGTCCTTGTCTACTAATCAAGTAATTAGCCATACCCTAGGCCTTTGCTGCTTTGTTCTCTGAATTATTTATTCAGTTTAAAAAGCACGATGACATGTTCTACATGGGAAGCAAGCACTTTACCCATTTTCATAATCTCATTTACCTCTCTAAACCTCCATTTCTATTGCATTTTCTTTTGGTTAAAGTCCTCAAAGGATAATGATCAAGATGAACAATGTTAATGGTCCCACGTGCCAGGAAGGTGGTACAGCTGGATGGCTGCCCACTTCCTGCCAAGATATAATTAATTCTCAGTAAGGATTTGTTGCAGACTTTGCAAATTAGCTTCTAAAGGCATAATACTAATAGCTACCATTTGTGGAGTACATACATTCCTTTTCTGGAAATCTTCTGAGCTAGGTAGTATGATCTCCTCAGGAAACCAAGGTTAGGAGAGATCCAGCAACCTCCCCAATCTCTCACAGCTAGCAGCTGGGGAAAGGGAGAAGAGGGCAGAGCTGAGGAAAGATCTGTATATTCTGCAGTTCTTTCCCCTCTATCACCTCACTTTTTAGGGGCACTGTTGGTATACTAGATGGAGACAAGTAAGACCCAACATTTGGTCTGCATTATTTTTATGCTCAGACTTCAAGTGATTTTATTTTTCTTCTAAACTCTCTTCCCCCTTGAATATTCTTTTAGCTGGAAAAATGTGCTCAAGACCTGGGAAGTACATCGAAAGCTGTGGGCTCCTCCATGGCGCAACTCCTGACTTGTGCTGCCCAAGGCAACGAGCACTACACGGGTAAGTCTTGTGCTCTTTGTGACACCATGTGTCCAGGCATAGACACTAGGGTAGGCCTGGGGTGAGATTCTCTGATATGACAATGACCCTGAATCTTTATAGTCATTCAACACATACTTTTCAAGCACTCTCCATGTGCTTGTTATTATTGCCTTTGATACCACACCTACAAAGACTGATAAAGGTGATTCCCCCACAACATTTGTGGATCATCCTTATTGGACTATAAGCAAACAGTAATTGTAGACTTGTCAGACAATCTATATATAAAGTAAAGGAATAACAAAGATCAAAGAGTATAAGAAGATGGCAACATATAAGTCATTAAAATTTGGGGAAATAAAAGGAAGCCTATGGCAGGTAACTGATAAGGCTAATAAACAAAAACTTAGGGGTCTGCAGAGACACGGAAGCCAACAGGAAAAAGGTAATTTGTGCAGCAAAACCTCAGGAGGCTAGGTATTGGAGATATCAAGTACACCGAAGGTAGGAGACACCTTAAACAGATGATCATATAAGGACTAGATGGTGTATTTATCAACTCTAGGAAAAGCACCAAGATATGTGAGAAAGGAAAAGACATTATAGTAGGAAGTATATCTAGTAAGAGGTCTTATAGCTAAGTAAAGTGGAAATATCAAGAAGTTTCATTCCAAGTCCATTATTCAGCAATATGAAAGATATCAGAAAAAGGTATAAAGAACTGAATGGTACTAGGAATAGGAATTAGGTGGAATGAGTGGGTTATTTTTGTTATGCAGTAGTATGACTTCTCTTCTTTGATAAATAGATTTTGAAATATAATAACACCTAGAAGAGAATATGTCCTAACTATATACCCTCAGAGTTACCACAAATTGATTGTACTCCCAAAACCACTGAGACTAAATAGTGGAACATTTTCAGCTTCCCAGTTTTGTCATTGTGCTCCCCAACTAATCACTATATCCCCTCTCTCCTCCTCCAAAGGTAAACACCCATGACTGCTAACAACAGAGGTTAGTTTTGCCTGCTTTTGAACTATAAATAAATGGAATCATGCAGTATGTGTCCATCTGTCTTAGGCTGCCTTTGCTAGCATTCTTGATGAGATTTATCTATGTTATATGTAGCAGTAGTTCTTTCATTTCTATTGTTTCCTGTAGTATTTCATTGTGTGAATATGCCTGTTATTCTTTACACTGTTGATGGGTATTTTAGTTGTTTGCAAGTAACATGGCTGTGAGCAAACCTAGTATATCTTTGTAGTGACCCTCAGTAAGCATTTTCTAGATGTGCACCTAGAAGTAGAGTTGCTGTTTCAGAGACTGTGCATCGGTTCAGCTACAGTCATTGCAGCAATGTATGAAAGTCCTAGTTGTTTTACATCCTTGTCACCATGGTGTTTTGTCAGTGCCATTCTGGTAAGTGTGTAGTAAATAGCATCATAATACAGTTTTAATTTACATTCCCTGATGCAAATTGTAACTGAGGACTGTTTTCATCTTTCCTGGCATTTGGATAGCTTTTGTGATGTGCCTGTTTTGTCTTTTGCCTATTTTTAAAAATTTGGGGTTATCTGTCTTTTTGGTATTGATAGGTATTCTTTGTTACTTATATATGTTTTTTTGTTCTTGGCTAACCTTTTCACCCTTAAGGGTGTGTCTTAATGAACAAATTTCAGTTTCATAATTCAAAGTACTTTATGTTAGTATTTTTTGTGTCTTATTTTAAAATGTTGTCACTTCAGGATCATGAAGATACTTTGCTCTGTTATAATCTGGAAACTGTTTTCCTTCTTGCATTTAGAACTGTGATCCATCTAAATTGAGGTGCGTGTGTGCACATGCACACAAATAGCATCCAGGTTTAGTTATTTTCCACATGGTTATCCACTCACCACAGCACCACTCACTGCAGTGAACATCCTTCCCCTCAGGTTTCACTGTGTCATCACAGTTCACATAAGTGAACACATACGTGCAAGCCAGTTTCTGAGCTTCCCATTCTTTTCCATTGATTTAATCGTCTGTCTTTGCCTTGACACCACACTATCAGTTACTGCGATTTGTACCAAGTGTTACAATCTGGTAATGTAAGGCCTTGAACTTTGTTGTTTGTTAAATGAGTGGGGACTTGAACTTTTGTATTTCCGCATAAATTCTGGAATCTACCTTTCAGTTTCTGCCCTTTTTCCCAAAAAAGCCAAGTTTTCTCTGTTTTATATCTTCCAAAATTTTTCTTCATTTAATGTATATCAATTCAGTTTCTAATGTAACATATATTTGTGATTATCCCTAATTGTGAGAGAACTATTCGGGTTTTGATATTTTATTGAAGTAGCACTGCATTGTAATGGTACCAGTTTCAGTTGTGCATCATTAAAAGTTAACTTGTTATGTCTACATTAAGTTCACCAATAAAAATACAGGTCTATTCTTCCATTATACTCTTGTCCCCTTTCACCTGAATTTCCCACTGCCTTACAACCCCCTTCCTTCTGATAACCACTAACTACTCTTACAGTCTAAAAGTTTATCTTTGTTTAATTTAGTTCTTTCATTATTTGGTTTTTCTGTACACCTTATATTCATGAAATCACACCATGTTTGTCTTCCTTGTCTAACTTATTTCACTAAGCATCACTGCCCCTAGTTCATTCATGTTGATGCAGATGAAAGAATTTTTATCTTATTTTTTTGAGTTGTGTAGTATTCCATTGGGGGTCTTCTTTAACCATCCTCTGTCAGTGGACATTTAGGTTGTTTTCCACTCTTGGCTGTTACAAATACTGCTATGATGAATATGGTGGTGCATATATTTCTTCCAATTCATGTTTTTGTCTTCTTTGGAAACATACCTAAAGTAGGTACAATAACTGGATTGTATTTTTAATTCTCTTAGCTAGACTTTTTGAGAAATCTCCATCTGTTTTTCAAAATAACTGCACAGCTTACATTCTAACCTTTCTAGTTGTTTCCTGAAGGAGGGTAGATCTACAGTAAGTTACTCTGTCATTACTACAAAATCCTCTATGATTTTTAAAAAGTTGTATGCATTTATTACGTTAGAATTTTTTCAAAAGCACAATAAAAGAGTTCTTGCACAGTGTAATTTAGTACCTGCAAGAATAAGAATATACAATTCTGTACTAATGAGAAGGTAAAATTTTCAGAGTGGAATTTCTACCCAATCAGGATTTTAAGGATTGTTTACAGTTCATTTAACATTCAAGGAGAAAGAAAAGTACATATGAATCCTTACAAAGTGTAAAGAGTATATGAGAGACTTAAGTTTCAACAATATGTTACACATTCCTGAATTCTTGCCAGATTTTGTGTAGGTGATGAAATACCTCTTTAGTGGAGGCAGAAGACCACTCGCTTAGTAAGTTGCATCATCTGATGCTGATAACATCCAGGATGACACACTGTCTAGTTGGTACCTGAAAAACAGCCCAAATGTAGCACCATTTCATATTTGGCAGATACTGTAAAGGTGTTTGAGGAGGTGAGAAAAACATACTTGAGGTCTCAGAGGTGAGAGAAAAGAAGGCTGACCTAATGAACTGAAAAAGGTAAGCAGACAGGTAGGTAGGTGAGGTAAGCAGGTGAAGAGTAAGAAGATAAGACTGGGAAAATAGGCTTTGGGTCTAATCTAAAAGGACCTATAAACCAGATTAAATAATTTGGAATTTAATTTAAAGCATGTGAAATATTGAAAAATTTTCATCTGTGATTACAATCTTGATTGCCCTTTATATAGGTCAACCTTCCTCCCAGGCATAGCTAGATAAGAAGGAATCAAAGATGGAGGCAGGGAGACCAGTGAGAAGACTAATGAATTTATCCTGAAGTGATGGTCTTGGCTAAAGCTGGGCACGGTGGCTCATGCCTATAAGCTTCAGCCTATGAAGCAGCTGGGGCTAGGAATCGCGATTCAAGTCC
The DNA here is from genome assembly GCA_004024945.1 of Uropsilus gracilis. NCBI lineage: Eukaryota > Metazoa > Chordata > Mammalia > Eulipotyphla > Talpidae > Uropsilus > Uropsilus gracilis. The sequence goes on from PVHY01001651.1 coordinate 137,378, forward strand.
CGCTCAGGGCAGCACACCAAGACCTAGTCCCAAAAAATAGCTGAGTGTTGTGGCGCATGCCATTAATCCCAATTACCTGGGAAGCTGAAGCCAAAGATTGCTTGAGTCCGTGGTACCCCGGGCAATGTGAGCCTGCAGTTCCATGGGCAAAAGTAGCGAGACCTAGTCTCAAAAAAAAAAGGGGATGGTCATGACTAGTAGTGGACATAAAGAGACGATTAGAAATAAAGATCTGACAGTCACTGCTAAGTACCAAGACCCTGTCAGGGATAAGAGTACAGAAAGCAGAATGGACAGTACTGGGTCTGATAGCTGAGTGAAGAGTTGTATGAATCACTATGATGGAAATACAGAATGCTTGGCAGGTTGTTGTTGGTGTGAATTTTGGGATACCAGGATCAACTTTCAATGTATTCAGTTTGAAATGCCTGCAGGATATTCAAGTCAAGATACCCATTATACAGCTAGATAATTGCCTCTGACTTGGAGAAGGCCAGGCTTGAGGGCTGGAGATAGCTTTTATAATGTTTAATAAAATGATGATGATTGAAACTAGAAGGTAGATAGGTTTGCCTTGGAGGAGTAGTAGAGTGAGAAAAAGTTTATTTTTCTGAGAAGCCCAGATACCGAATTGAAAGAGAAGGTTGAGCAGTAGAAATCTTTGAAAGAAATGAGAAACATAGCCTTGAAAAGAACCAGGAAGCCTAGAAAATGGAGAATTGCTAGAGCCAGGGAGGTAAAATCATATAAAAGAGGGACTTGAGCGTACATTGACTTCAGGACAAACAAGGCTGACAGCAGTTTCAGCAGAGTTGAGGAATGCATGGGAAGCAAGGAGAATGCACTAATGTGGTCAACTTCTCCCTGCATCCATTCTTGAGGTGTGGGGCATATTCACAGTTACACAGGAGGTGCTCCTGGGCTGCTTCTGTTAGGTCAGCACAATATTCATTTCTGCTCAACTGAATACAGTTACATAGACAGAATTCTTTTAAGATATTTGAGGACTGGTGAAAAATCTTCTGTCATTCTTGGTTTTCACCTTGTGAGTTTGCTGTGTGGTCTCATGCTGTCAATACATAATTCTACAAGCATTCAGACTGAGAATAACTACCATTACAAAGAATTCCACTGTATCTCATATCCCTGATGTGTGCTCTGAAGACTATTACTGAATATAAATTGAGGTCCAGGTGACAGGGATGCTGTTATTGAGAACAATTGTGTATAGTGTCTCCAGCTGTTCAAGTAGGGTCAGCCCCCCCTTTGTTTGGGGACTGACCTTCATTATCCCATCAAGACCAGTGAGAATGTCACTGTGAATTCACCATGGACAGCCATGCAGGTTCATTGGGCTCTCCAGCCTAGTGTCATCCTTCTGGATGATGAGGTTTCCTCTCTCCAGGAATCCTGGTCCAGAGGATCCTTGATAGGCCTTGAGATTTTATAATAGTCCCTTGGCAGAAAACTTGTGGGATGGAAATGCTAACCCTCTTAGACCTTACCTCTTCTGGTTTCTGCCTTTAAAAAGAAATGTTTATAAAATAGTTTGCAATAAATGATTTTTACATAAGCATGTTCCTAGTTGCATATGCTAAATGTTTTATTCTTACAGAGTCTTAGATGACTCAATTAGAAATGAATCTAAGACTCCGTATGATAAATGGAAAGTCAAGGAGAGGTCTAAAAATTATAGCCTAGAATTTTCAACAGTTAGAGCTGGTATCTCAGTCCCTGTGGGAAACTGAGGCCCAGGGGGAAAAGGCCGTGGTCTAGGCCACACAACTAATAAACAGCAGTCAGAGCTGAATGAGATCTTAACTACATCTGGAGCTCTTCTGAGCAATAAACTCCTTCAATCCCATATCAGAAACTTAAACATAGCATGGAATGACCATTAAACTCAGTTTCTTTCTCTCCTTCACTCTAGTTTTATTTACCTTTGTGTTTTCTCTCTGAGTTTCTCCTCTGCGATAAAGCACACTTTGTTTAAAATTCTTTCATTCCACATGCTACACTTGGAAGTGCTATATGATAAATGGTATATTGGCAGCTTTGTAATTTTCCTTGATTAGATTGTAGAGTTATGTCCCAGCTGTGTGGCTTGCTAAATATTTACAGATTAGCAAGTGTGCAGCACTGCAAATCTGCCTTATTAGATGGATCTGGGCCCTTGACACTCTCTATTGTAATATAGAGCTCAGTCTAATATTATGGCCTCAGCAAAGAGAGGACCACCTGCTGCTTTTGTGTTAATCCAGCTGAAGTCTCCCCACTTAGACAGGCCACACTAAGTGGTACCCAGAGAAATCCAACATTGAAAAAATAGTCACCTCAAAGTTTGGTGAGAGGGAGAAATTGATTGATATATTTACATATGGTGTTATATAACAAGAATCTCTCATAGTACTCTGTCCAAAGAGCACTGTGCAAAGATTCAGATCCAAATTTATGAAATCTAACTTCTACACTTGGTGCTGCCTATAAAGTATGTTCATAGTCAGGGTACGTCTCAATACTGGACCTTATTTGTGAAAGGGTTTAATGAGATAAGCTTTAAGGTTGGAATTATACAGATCTCAGATTCTGTTGTCTCTTGCTATGGCATCTGTATATCTCTATCCTCATCCTCTTCTTTATCACATAGGAAGATTCATATTTATCCTACATGTAGCAGCTATATATATATATATATATATATATATATGTATATATATACATATATATATATACATATATATATGTTTTGAGACTAAGTCTCAGTATTTTTGCCTGTGGAACCACAGGCTAACATTGTCTGGGGTACCACAGACTCAAGTAATCCCCAGTCTCAGCTTCCCAGGTAGCTGGGATTACAGGCACACGCCACCACCCCTAGCTGTATTTTTTGGGGACTAGGTCTCACTCACTACGTGCCCCCGGCAGGACTCAAACCACAATCCCTGGTCCTGGTCACAGCTTCCTAGGCTGCCACTCACAGGCATGCACCACCATGCCTGGCCTCTATAATTTTTAAAGACCACCTTATATCCATAGTTTATTGCCAAATCCCATCAACTTTGGAAGTAAATTCCAAGATGAATGGTCACACAAAGTATATCCAAATGACCATTAAGTGTATGACAAAGTGCTCAATCCCTTATTCAATAAGGATATGAAGATTAAACCTCAAGGAAATACCACTGCATACCCACCAAAGTGGCTAAAATTAAAAATTTGACAATATTAAATTTTGTCTAGCGTGTAGGTCAACTGGAATTCTCATACATTGATGTTGGCATGTAAAATGGTAAAATACTAGGAAAAAGTTTTATAATACTCTCTAATGCTCAGTCATGCATTGCTTAACATTAGGGATATGTTCTAAAAATACATCATTAGGTGATTTTTGTCATTGTGCAAATGTCATGGATATAATTACATATACCTAAGTGGTGTAGCTACTGCATACCTACACTGTATGGCAGGCCTGCTTTTGTAAGTCTTCCCTGTCATATGTATGGTCCATCATTAACTGAAATGTTGATTAAAAAAATGCATAACTGTACATACTTGCTCTGTGACCCAGCAGTTAAACTCCTGAGTTTATATCCAGGAGAAACAATTCCATATATCCACATAAATGTATGTACAAGAAATTTCCTGGTAGTTTTATTCCTAGTAGTCCCAAACAGTTCAATATCCATCAACAGAATTAAGGTTAAGTAAATGCTGATTTTTTTAAATAATGGAATACTACATGGCAAGAAAAAAGAATGAACTGCTACATGCAACAACATGGGTAAATCTCTTGTGATCGGAGAAAGAAACCAGACACAAAAGCTTACTTACTGTGTGGTTCCATCAACATGGAGTTTAAGAACAGGTAAAACTAATCAAAGTTTTTAATCAACTAGGAGCAGGAGAGGTAATTAACTGAGATAGGGAACTGATGGAAATGTTGTATCTCCATCTGCATATGTGGGTGTATCCATAGGTGAAAATTCACTGAGCTGTACACATAGAGTTGTTTACTTTATTGTATAAAAATTATGCCCCAGTGAAAGTAACTGTGGGAAAAAAAGTGAATTTGAATGCCTCTTGTGCTCCCAGGACTTTGAGTTTTAAGTTTAGGGACTTTAGGGTAGTAGGAGTAAAGGATCCAGAGGAAAATTATCTTTAGCATTGCATTTGTTAAAGCATCTCTCTCATATTGACTGAGAGCCAGTGATAATGGGCTACTTCACTGAGGAACACAACCAGATTTCATAAAAAGCAATGTAGAACCCACCTGTTCAGGACACTCTCAGATGTTTCTCTTCTTTCCAGGGGCCTTCTGTCTAGAGGCTTACTCCCAAGGACAACTATGACTTTTAGATGGAATCTAATCAAAAATATGGTGGACTTTTATCCCCAGGGGTGGCTGCTAGAGAGACGGCCCAAGCTTTGAAAACATTGGCCCAGGCTGCTCGTGGAGTGGCTGCATCGACAAATGACCCTGCCGCTGCCCATGCCATGTTGGATTCCGCTCGAGATGTGATGGAGGGCTCAGCCATGCTCATCCAAGAAGCTAAGCAGGCCCTGATTGCCCCTGGTGATGCAGAGAGCCAACAGAGACTTGCTCAGGTGGGGTTGGGAATTGGGGATTGTGGTCAGCTTCCATGTGAACCAGCTGTCAGGCTGTCTCTTAAACACCTATATCCTGAACATTTCACTAAGTGGATATTTTCAGAACCTTCCAAAATACTATAGCGATGCTGGCCATGCATGCTCTACTTTTGTAAGTATTGTCTAAGTAGCCCCACGTTAATGTGAGATCTGCTTAATTTACAGTCAAACGGAGAGTATGGAGGTGTCGTTGATATCTGTTCTTAGAACTTTAGGAGCAAAGACACAACATGTTGGTGTGGGGCCTATGTGTGCTTGAATGTGTTCCTTTTCCTAGTCTGGGAGATAAGATAGAAATATTTGCTCTAGTCATTCCAAGTCTTACTCTCCTTTACTCTTTGGCTGTGTCTTTGACTACCTTATGATTAAGAAAAGAGTTGACTAGAGAACTGTCTAGGAAAAATTCTAGACAGGGAACTAGGAAAAGGACAGTTAGATTCAGGGACTGGCTTACTTCCAAAGAATTTACCCTTTACTGAAAATACCTACTTAGGGAGCCATCATAGTCCTTAAAAGGTAGCACATGGGCAATTCCATGTTGATGTACAGGTGCTCAGAGCATCAGAGTGTGGGGGTGATGGTACTAGAGGGTTGCTGAGGAGAAATCAACCACAGGCCTCTCTGTGATCCACAGAACTGAAGGCCCACTTCCATCCCATGACCTCTCAGTAGGGCCCCTTGAGAAGGGAGCTGGTTCTATTGCTCTTACTACCAGAAATCTTTGTTTTAAAATCTGACATAATATTGCATGTTTTTGAATCATAACACATGGCTGAGTGAGGCTTCAGAGAGCAGGTGGAGTGTATTGTGTCACTGTGTCAGAACCTTTGCCAAGACAGGATGTTAACCCTAGTGGGAGGATGGAGCTTTGCTCTTGGACACATCGCCTTAGACGAGGTGATTTAACACAGTAAACAGTGTCCAGTAGATCCTGGCTGATGGTTTCCTGACCTTTATCTGCTCTGCAAGCTGTCACTGTTCCATGTAAAATGTGCAAAACTGTTTGCATTGAAAACAATTCTTATGGTGCTTTTCTCCCTTTGCCTTTTCAGGTGGCCAAAGCTGTCTCCCACTCCTTGAATAACTGTGTGAACTGCCTCCCTGGGCAGAAGGATGTGGATGTGGCCTTGAAGAGCATTGGAGAGTCCAGCAAGAAGCTGCTTGTGGACTCGGTGAGTGGTACTGGAGGAGAGGGGGCTTCACTGGGGCTGGACTCTCTTAGTGCTGTACCTTCTCCCTCCCTGGCATCTCTGAGCAGTTAGGCTTCCCTCTAACAGTTCTGCTTCCCCTATCAATTTGCCTTTTCCTTGTTTTGTTCTCTGATCAGCAAAGCTTCTAGGAGCTTTCAAAACTTACCTTTCCTTTGAATCCTTGTTTGTAATAAAGGCTATCAGTGAGGCAGGAAAGGATATATGATCATCTGCTCTCTCGTCATGGCATCCTAGTCAGTGACAGGTGAGGGAGGGACATGTGTCTAAGGCACACCAAGATGGAGTGGTGTGAATAATTGCAGCCATGAGCCCTCAGGGAATTTTGTGTATTCATCTTTGTTTCCTCTCCACCTTGTGCCTGATGCAGGAATGTCTGCAGAGAGGTTTATACAGTGTATCTTAACTCTTTGAAACGTTTAATAATCAGTTATAATTCTGCTAGTGATACCTCTGTAGAAATGCTGTATAACTATATTGCAGACAATGGATAAGTAGTTGGTGGCTTTTATTTTGAAAGATTAGCATTTTGTCTTTACTAACATAAGCCTTTCAGGCCTAGAAAGCTAAACCTTTGAGAATTTCCATGGAAGAAAGTCAAACTAGACTAGTTGTTCAGAGTGGATCCTGGAGGTTGGTCACCCAGATGAATCCTGACTCTGCCACATAGGAGACTGCAATTCCTTAGAATAGTTGTCCTTGCTGTTTTCAGATCCACCTTGTCTGGCACTGAATCGGTATTCAATGGACATAAATTATGAATGAATGTGTGTACATTGCAGGTCCAGCTTACCATGGGCTCAGAACACATAGGCGTTTAGCCTTGGTGGCTCAGAAATGCATCTCTGGAGAGTCTTTCTTCCCTGCTGTTCTTTCCTTTATCTGAAACACACTCAGATTGCTCATGGCTATGACTTCTTTTCCTCTAGTTACCTCCAAGCACAAAGCCTTTCCAGGAAGCCCAGAGTGAACTGAATCAAGCAGCAGCTGACCTGAACCAGTCTGCTGGGGAAGTGGTCCATGCCACCCGGGGCCAGAGTGGTGAGCTGGCTGCAGCCTCCGGGAAGTTCAGTGATGATTTTGACGAATTCCTCGATGCCGGCATTGAGATGGCGGGCCAGGCCCAGGTGAGTATCTGGATGGACCCTTCCTTGCCTCTCTGCCCTGAGAACTGTCTACCTGTTAGTCTGATGGGGCGCGTGGGAGTGGGGAGCCTGTCCCAGGCCATCCTGTTCTCTGTGCTGCTTGGGAAACTCCGTGACCTCACAGGAGAGGCATTCCCAAAGATGCTATCAGCCATGTGTGAAGTGCCTCTTACAGGGGAAGGATATCTTTTCCCACGGTCCTTGAGCACATCCCATCCTCTGACATAGGCTTTATTAGAGGGAGGGGAGAGAAGGAAAGAGATGTTGAGCAAAGGGCAGGACACCTCTGCATCCTCTACCTGAAATGTGGTAAAATCTAGTAAAAAAAAAATCACAGATTTGAGGTTCACTGCACCCGTTTGAAAAGACTGTGTCTCATGCTGAGTGTCAAATGATTTAAAATTACCTCCTTCAGATGGAACAGATAACCTCCTTGTTTAGAACAAGGAGCATGACTGGTCTAGCATCAGCTTGCAGGGCTGTTTTCACCTGAGCTCCAGTGAACTCCCTAAAACATAGCCAGAGTGTTTCTTGCTCTGCTGTCCACGGGGTTGCCCCTCAGACAGCAAGGCAGGTGAGAAGTGTGTTTTTTCCTGATTAGGAACTTCTAGACACCCTCGACCCTGGCTGTCCAGGCAGTGCCAGTGACTCTTGCCAGGCTGTGATGTATGCACTGCTGGGCACTTTGCACTGTTGAGCAAGATGCTAGAATCATGGCCTGGGCTGTGTGCTGGCTTGCTTGCACACTCGCTTGCCCATTCTTCCTCCTCCCTTCTCTCTCCTCCCTCCCTTTAGTGCATCTACTTATGAGGCAACAAAGCTCTTGGCTAGTCCACTGAGGATGGGCTTCCTATCCTGTTGCATGCATCTTGGCCTGTGTATCTGTATGGGGAAGGATAGACACAGGCCAGTGTTTCAAGTTAGATGCCTACAGACTGACTGGGCTAAATGCAGTCTTTATAGTAACTTCTTCCATTTCAGGATACTGCTCCTAGTGCTCTGAATGCTTTCTAGGAGAAATAGATAGCCCATAATTATTCTGGCTTCTTTTGACCTTCCAGACGAAAGAAGACCAGATCCAAGTGATAGGGAACTTGAAGAATATCTCGATGGCATCCAGTAAGCTGTTGTTAGCAGCCAAGTCTCTCTCTGTGGACCCAGGAGCCCCCAATGCAAAAAATCTCCTAGCTGCAGCTGCAAGGTAAGAGTGGAACAAAAAGTGCTTTTGTGTGTGCTTAAACAGTATTAGTGTTTGAAAGATATGCCTGCTACCCAGCTGCTTTTGCTGAGCAAAGAACCAGTGCTGTCCTTGCCTTAACAGAGATAGAATCAAGTGTAGAAAGAATCTGGTATTTTACTGACTTGTTTTCATATGTTTAGCCCTCTGTCTTCACTTACAGCCTTTTCTATAGGCTTTGGCTAGATTCGGGGTCTCTAATGATTTATAAACATGACATCTAGGCTTTTAAATACAGCATTACGTGTTTTGATTTATGAAATATAATACATGCCATTTGAAAAAGAAATCAGAAAACGCTTGAAGTATCAAAAGGGAAAACTGTTCAACTAGCCTTTCACCATTTATCAAGCACTTATTCTGTGTCTGGCTGGTACCAGTGTTAGATAGATTTAAACATGTTCAATTTGTCACATGAAGAAAGACTTGAGTTTTAGCTGAATGGGTGTTGGTGGGAAGAAGTTGTTCTGAGAATGAACATGAGTCTGAGTTTGGGATGATGTCAACGTTCTACTTTCCTATTGTTTTCACCCAAGGAAGTGGGTAATACAATACAGTTTCTGCTCCAGGGCCACTGTGGCAATTTAGTTCAATAACCAGTGATTGAATGCTGATATGTGGAGAAACTGCAGGGGCAACCCAGGAAGCTCTCATATTAACAATTGCACATTCATTTTCTTAAACCCAGAGGCTGGAGTTTTTATGTCTGATGGTGGTAAAGACTTGTTTTCTTAGCATTACTTGGCATCGCTTTATATATGGGAGACATGACAGCAGTGAGAGATTAAATGCAGGACAACAGGATGTATAGCATAACTGAAAACCTTTTTGAAATGTGCAGATTAGTGATTTTAAAGAACATAGCTTCAGTTCTACTTAATTTTGAAAAACTGCTCTGTTGAACATCTGTTTCTAATAGAAAACCCTCTCTTACTCACCCTTTTTTTCTACAAAGGCAGCTGATGTTTCCAGGTATCTGAACTCAGATGTTTTTCATTATCTCCCATTTTTGGCATCATTTCAAGATTACAGTTCCTAACTTAGACTGTGTTATTCACCCTTAAATAGTTGACTAAATAGGGGAGTATCAATGGTCTTTAGAAAGAAGATAAGAAAACATAAATTAAGAAGTGGTGCTGGTACTGTGGCTTTGTGGGTATCTTTAGGCCCCCTGGTGGTAACATTGAGGAAGGACTTGAAGCTGGGGGAAAAGCTTTCTTTGCCTCTGTCCTGGCTTTCAACAGCTGATAGGAAATTCCCAATCTGATGGTGGCATAGCCGAGTAAGAACTTAAAAATCATCACTTGAAATGATTGTCTCAAGCTTGTGCTGTTGAAAGGTGCTGGCACATTCCTCCTGGTATCTTAGCACACATTGGCAAATCTGCTCTCTGGGGTGGTTTCCCAGGAGAAACTCCAGCCAGGTTAGGCAAGTCAGGCATGCTCCACTTGGGGGTAGAGCAGTGCCTGTCTGGGTGCATTCATTCATTTTCTTAAGTAATTTGTTCTTTACACAGACTTTAATTACCTGCCTAACATGGGAGAAACCCAGCAATGGTGAATAAAGCAGGTATGCCCCAATGGAGCTGTGGCAAGAAGCACATATACAGATCTTGCTCACCATCCCACCACCACTCTCTCTCTCTGTGCGTCAAAACAGCCCTGCACCTAAGTGGTCTTGAAGCTAAGCCTTAGGAATCTGGTCACTCTTGCCCTCCTCTTCATTCTCATCACCCTCCCTCTTCTGATATCCACACCCCACCTGTCCCTTATGTGGGTAAAGTGCCCTTCAGGGAGGTTACTGTGCAGACCCAGGCCTGGACCATCTTACTCACCTGCTCCTGTGTCAGCTAACTTGTATTGCTTGTTCTTTATGGTCTCCATGATCCTTTCTGCTTTGGGAAAGGAGATCTGTTCTAGAAAAGCAGTCTTTTTCCTCAACTCTTGATTCTCAACTCTTTCTCCACATGAGGAAGCTGGTACATTGGTTTCTGATGCCTAGTGAGGATACCCCCTCGCACCTTGCTGGTGACTCTACTTTTCAAGCTGCCTTTTGATTTGAGCTTCCTGCCAGGCTTCCTCCGATCTCCAAAGACTGTGAAAAAGCACTTCCACTCTATGTAAGAGAAAAATGTAAGGTCTTTTGCTCTGTAGTTAACCTCTAGAATGTTCTCCTTCTGTTTATCCAGTCAGGAGTTCACTCAGACCTAACTTTTCTAATTGTCCAGTCCATGTTGAGGACTCCTTTCCATGCAGAGCCCATACCCCAAGTTAAAAGTTGAATTTTTTTCCTCTGCTTCTTACAGGTTCCATGTGTGTCTGGCCTGTCAGAAGTTCTAATCCCCGTGTGTCCTGATTTGCTGTCATCCACCAGTACTATGTCCTTTAGCTTAGTTTCTTTGTATCTGCTCATAGTCTTGCTTCTACAGCTAGATGACAAGCACGTCACTGTCCTTGGCAGACTCACATTATATTTTTTAATCCCCAAACCTTACACTCAGTAGGCTCCAGGGAATACTTACTGTTGAATTTTGGTTTACTCTTACCTCCCTTCCCAGGCACCTCCTTTGATGAAAGGAAATGTCTTGATGTTGATTTTTTTTTCCCTCCAAGCTTCTTCGTATATAATTAACTAGCTGAATCACTTGATTTTCCTTCTCTTATCCATGCCCCCATCCCATCTCTATTAGAATTTCCTGCAAGAGCTCCCAAACTTCAGTTAGATCAGATGAATGTCTCTGAACACTGACACTTTGGTTAGAGAGCTCAATTTAGCCTCTGAAGTTGTAGTTGCTGACTTTTTAAAAACCGAGGATGGCTAGATATGCCTACATAAGAATATAAGGTATAAGAAAATGCTCTCTCTGGATGGTAGTTTTTACTTTTTAGTATTCTTTTAAAAATAAACTTGTATAGCTTTGTTTGATCTTTTTAAAAAAATGTGGAAAAATAATTACAGTTTAGGCTTCTTTGGATGTATAACAACAGAGGAAAGATTTTGTCCCTCTTTTTTATGATAATGTAAGTTGGTTAATTTACAACTTTTAGTACATTTATGGAAATTCCTTCTTTAAAAAATCATATAAGATCACTGTTAACATTTTGATATTTATCATTCTGTCATTTTCCTATGCATATCTATAGTTGTGGCTTCATGCTGCTTATACTGTTGTAAATTTTATTCTGCATAAGTACTTTCTGACATGAATAATATGCTGTGCATTGTGACTTTAATAGAATTCTTTGTGGACTATATGTTTGTGTGGTCAATCCTTTATCATTGCATATTGGGTTTGCCGCCAATCCTATAGTCTTATAAAAGAACTGGTATGATTTGAAACATAAAAATATTATTTTTTATGGTTAAATCTACATAACCATTTGCCTCTGGGCCACTGGTTTATTATTTCACTATGTATTCCAGACTGTAAAATAAGTTATGGGGATAAATGTTACCTAAATAACAATCTTTACTCCAGGATCAATACTAACCAAGCAACTCACTCAGACATGTGATACTGCACTGGAGTTTCCATGTATTGTCCATCCACAAACCCTTCGTTTGTTGGGAGCTTTCTAACCCAAATTTTATATGAAAAAAAATTAAATATCTACAAAATCGTTAAAACAATAGGATCATGAACAGCTCTATAATTTTTGGATTCACCAATTAGAAACAGTTTTTAATGGAAAACTGATTATTATACAAAAAGCAAACAGAAAACATGGAAAGAAAGGAACTGATTGAAAACCTGGTGTGACCTCTTGCCAGTGATGTCTCAGGAAGGCATCCTTCCTCCTCTGTTGTTGTCATATGCCAACCATCTGAGGTTCCTCAAAGACCACCACACAGGACATGATAGTGGACTCGGAGGATCACTTGGAGTGAATTCATCATGGACTCGTCCCTGCAGGGTGGTGGGAATGAGATTGTCCTGCTGTCTCACTTGTTTCACTTTGAACTATGACAAATGCTTTCCAGTGACACCTTAATTAACCACTTTTCCTCAAGTAAATGAATCACCAGTCAGTCTTACAAAAACTATTTGGGGATTCTTTCTTGAGTTCAGGAATGTTTTTCTTCATAACACTTGCTAAATTTAGATTTAAAGCAGTATCTCCTCATCAAATGAATAAGTTGATTGCCTTTGTATGTTAGCAACATCATTTTCATTCTAATTTGATATTCTGTGGGAAGCTGCAAAGCTAATTTAACTAATAAAATGAGGCATCTTTTATATTATGTGGTGTTAATGATTAATGGCAATACATGCCCTATTTTCATTTTGTTTTAATTTGCCCTTTAGCAGTCCTGCCAGATTGTGAATGTTATGACCCTGCTGAGCAGTGACTATGAGAAGTCAGGCTTTGAAATAAGATAAGACAGACATGGGTTTGAGTCACTTTAAGTTTTATTTTTTTTATTATTATTTTTTTAACCAATATCTGCTTTATTATTTTTTTTTACATCATTTCATTCCCTGGGGGTCACCCATCACCATCACCTCCCCATCCCACCCACTCCAGCTGGTCCCCT